>VDFB02387898.1:0-20421 GCA_007258455.2 Sequoia sempervirens | reverse complement strand
TTAATTTCAATTCTTATGTTTACAAATTCAATTGAAATGAAACCAAATTAAACTAGATCTAATGAAATGAATGAAATAAAAACATAGCAAACTGAAATAGAGATCTGATAACCACAAATAGAAGCACAAAAATGTTTTTTTTAATGTTGTAAAATGCAGATTCAAGTCTAATAATGGACTAAATAGTCTAGATGGGGGGAATGAGTCCGAAAGTTAGGGTTTCATGGGTAGGATTTTAGATATGAGGGCTAGTCAACACAAAATTCCTAGAAATTAGAGAAAGACTCTATACCAGACTAAATCACTAGATGGGCAAACAGAGTCCTAGATTAGGGTTTTGACACTAAATTTTTAAAAAATTGAGTTGATTGTAAAGTTTCTAGATTGTATGTTGGCTTGACTATTTGCAATTGTAGAATTTTAGTGAAATTAAATGATGCAAGATGCAAAAAATGAAACCTATATGCACTTTCCACTAATGCAATGTTTAGAAGCCCTAAATGCAAATTAACTAATGCAAGATATAATGCAAATTTAATGTAATCTAGATCTAGGACTGCAATTTTCTCCAAATAATAAATATTGGATTCAAACGTCAGGTTGACCAAAATGAAAAGAAGGAAATAGGGTTCCACCTTTTAGGAGATGGAACAATTAGGGGGGCTATTTCACTCTCAATTCATTAGGAAAACAAGATCCCTCAACCAAGTGACTCAATTGAGGGAAGTCAAACTATTAGGAGGTTTCCTTAGGTGTGATTAAATGGGGGGTTCACCATTAAATGAATTTTCTAAGGAGAAATGGAAACTTGAACACACTAAACCCTAGAAACTTAGAACATGAAATCAGATCACAAAACAAAAAGATATAAAAAAGTACCTAGATGATCAAAGATGACTAAACAAGGCCTGAAAACCCTAAAAATTATTGTTTCTGATGTGTACTAGGAATCATATGCTATACTAGGCATTTATTCCTAGTTTAGGGTTTATGGGCAGAATCTGGAATCCTCAGTAACAAGTCAAAATACACTAAAAAATAGTAAAATGTTCATATGCCGAAGGTGGCGATTTAGTCTCATTATTAGGGTTTCTTTGATATTTTTGTAGCCTCTAGTGATCTTCTGTAGATTTCATTGTGTCCAATCTTGAAGACCAAAAAGTATGAATTTTGATCTGTAGGTAAGTTTCCATGAAGATGACAACTTCTTGACAACTTTATTCAATCTTGCAACTTTGTCTTCAAAGGATCTCCAAGCTTCCAATTCACCTAGATCTACAAACAAACATAAAGAGGGAAAAAAGTTGTTGTGTTAAGGAATAAGGGTTTTCCTTGGTCAACCCCCATTTTGGTAATTAAACCTTCAAATGAAATGAAATAACATGAAGGAATGATGAATGAATAAATATAATGTTGTAACTCACCAAACCCTTGAAATAAATTCTAAAAACTTGTATGAAAAGGCTAGCATGAATGTAGATCTTGACTCTTGATTGTTGATATGAGATAAGGTCTTTGAATGCTTGCTTGAATCATGGAACCTACATCACAAATGTTAGCTCAAAAAAACACATGATGCATAATGACTTTGACATGATGCTTGAATCTTGAATGCAGCTCCAAAATTATTGATAATCATCTCTTGAATACTATTGAATGCTCTCTTGATCATAAGTTTGTTATAATACTTGAATAGGCTTAGATGAAATTATGTGAAATAACCTTGTATTTATACTTTTTTATGCCAAATTTCACAAAATTAAAACACTACAAGCCAAGAACAAATATAGGAGAATACAATCTTGCCAAGAATTAAATTCAAAATAGGTCCAAACTAAAGTAGGAATCATATGCCCAAGGTGGTGTATGAGTCCCAATGACATAAAATTGGGACACAAACTTCAAGAAATGTTATGTTCAATGCAATATTCAGAGTTGAGCCTCAAAACCTAGATGGGACAAATATTCCTAAGGTGGCATATGAGTCCCAAATCACTAGATCTAGAACACAACCCAAAAATATGAATTATGATTTTTCTTTATTGAATTTCAAGATTATCCTTCAAAAAATGCATTTAATTAGGCTTGTGGATGCAAAATTAGACCAATTAGGGCATAAAGCCATGCTTTAATAGGGAGGGCCCAAAAAAGTGTGAAAAGGTAAAGGGATACATTTTCCTACACTACAATGTCATGTTTTTTCATTGTGTTTTTCGACATTTATGTTAGTGTATGTTGTCTTGTTACATTTAATACATGTGTGTGTTCCTTTTTCCTTATATTGTCTTGCCATGGGTTCTTAGATCTTGGGGGCTTGTCCACTCTCCATTGATCCTTAGTCATCCTATCTCTTCAACATTTGGAAAATCAAACTCCTCTTGATATATTTTCTACTTTAGTGTGTTTGAGTGTAAATTCATACTCTCACTAAAGTGGTGGATAAATGTAGTGTCGTAAATTTTCACCCTTGACATTTCCAAATTATGTTTTTCTCCCCTTAATTTATTGAACATGATTAAGGATTTAATTTCCTAAATTATGTATTTTATGGCCTATTTTTAACAACTTCTGAGAAATTTCAAGCATTAAACAAATACTTTTATTTAATGTTTTTCCCCTAACACATAAAATCCTAGAAAATAGGGCCAAGACTGAGACACCCTTGGGTATCTAAGTCCCCCTATTTTTCCAGGATCCAAGTTTAAATATGTTGGGGTTGACATTTCAACATTTGAAATTCAATTTACAAATGTCATCTATCATGATTTAATTTGCGAGAAATAGAATAAATGCATATAAATACCTACTTATTGCATCATTTCAAATCTAAGAAGCAAGAGATTAACATCAAGAGATAGTCAAGAGAAACATATTTGTGATTTATTTCAAAAATTAAAGACCCAAGCATCATGTCAAAGTTTATATGAGTTCATGTTTTTATGTTTGTGAAAGCTAACCCTTGTTGTAGGTCTCCAAGCAATTCAAGCCAATCAAAGCAAGCAAGATACAAGACCTTGAGGAGATTTGTATGACTTTAGTACTTCAAGGAAGCCATTGAAGGGTGGTGAGTTGAAAAAATTTGTGGATTCATCATTCCTTTATATCATTTATCATTTCATCATTGGCTTTTCCA
Source organism: Sequoia sempervirens (assembly GCA_007258455.2). Classification (NCBI taxonomy): domain Eukaryota; kingdom Viridiplantae; phylum Streptophyta; class Pinopsida; order Cupressales; family Cupressaceae; genus Sequoia; species Sequoia sempervirens. The sequence continues at coordinate 17,288 of VDFB02387898.1, read as the reverse complement.
TTATGGAAGTGGAAACACCAACACAAGGTTTGACTAAGGCAAACCCCTAAATGCACAATATTTCCATTCTCTTTGAATTTTTAGGTTTCAAGTTTGGATAGGATTGAAAGGATTTTGAAGATAATTTATCCATTGTTTCATTCAAAACCCTACACCTTGTCAACTCAAAAACTCACCTACAAAATTATCTGACAATGATTGAACAAATTTATAGGCAAGAATAAGAGGTCCATATTCGACATCAAAGGACTATAAAAATAGATCCAAGACACCCATATAAGGAAATATATTCCATTGGATTCCTATTTCCTCCTATTTATACCAACACAAAACTTTCAGGATGGGTACACAACACTCTGCCCTTCCTAGATCTACCTACAAACCCCTGTTATAGTTTGCCAATTTTCAAAATCTTGCATTTTTCATATTAGGGCACATAATCTAATTAGGATAATCAAGGAAAATAAATTACAATCCATTCCAAGGCTCAAAAGGATTTAGATATAGGTCTTATTGACTCACCTTCATGGTTGAAAGTAAATCTAAACACCTTGTTGATTTGCATCCTAATGTACCTTTGAAAAAGGAAATAAATTTAATCCTAGGTTTAGAAATTAAACTTAGGGCTCCATTTTTCTATGTTACACTAGGCATGGGAGTTGATTCAAGAAGGAACAAGGATGAAGGATTGTCTATAAAAATTAGTTTTATGTCACTAAATGGTAAAACTAGACGCTTTACAAAATATCCAAGAAATGTACGGATTATTTGACATTTTTCTCCTCTTCTAGGAGAGTGAGGAAAATTCATCCACAAAATGGCCATTAACAAGTTGCTCAAGATGAGGAATTGGGTAAATAAATTCCTTTAACTATTCATTGAGACAAAAAATGATCCAAAAGGCAACCAAACCCTTCAACAACAAGCACATATAGATTCAAAGCCAAAGGAAAAACTTGTAAAATGGACCTAAAAATCCCAAAGGCACTAGATTATTAGCCATTGACAATAATACAAGAAGAACATGGTAACTAATTGAATAAATCAAGGACAAAATCCTAGATCATGTAACATGGCCAAGATAAAATTCCACTCAATTTGGTCATAGCTTTAGAAAAATCAATTTTGATGAACAAAGCCTTCTAATGAGAACACCTAGCCTAGTCCATAACTTCCCATATCTTAATTATATTATCTTAAATGTATCTATACTCAAGAAAAAACTAGTTTTCTCAATCCTCACAATTTGAGGAAGGATATGACACAACTTCAAAGGAAAATATTTGGCAATGATCTTATTAGAGAGATTGAGCAAGGAAATGATCCTCCATTTACAAATATCCTCTAGGTATCTTGATTTAGTTATGAAATTGATATCCACTTTGTTGATAATTTTCCCTAATGATTTGGAATGAAAATATTAAAAAGAAGCTTTGTGCAAGTCATTTCCAACACAATCCAAAAGGGCCTTATAAAATTTTGAATGGAAGCCATCACAACCAAGAGCCTTTCAATGGTCATGGTACAAACAACTTCTTTAATGTCAACATGGAGAGAAATTGATCACAAAGGGCATGTTGTGTGGAGGAAATTTGACAAGGAAAAACCTTGAGGCACTCCTTGAAAGTGAATTTATGTTCAAGATAATTTTCTTGAGCTATGAAAACTTTCTCATAAAGTTTGACAAAATCATGAAGAATATCAGGAAGTTTTTAAAGAATATTATGTCCATTTTTGGTCTATTTTATGCCATGTGAATTAAGACGATTTATGGGAGCTTGAAATAAATCCTTGGATGTTCTATCCCCAACCTTAAGCTATTGTAGGTTGGATTTAATGTGAGCGCCTTTGGTTGAATGGTTATAAAAAAAATTCTTATGATGGAAAATATTAGACACTCTAACCTACAAAGCACTAGAAAAGGGGCCGACTTAAAGAGTTGTAGAAGTCGTGTAAAGCTTTGAGGTTGTGACCTCATATGCATAATATCAAAATATGTCCAATTGGCATCCATATATGCATAGGAAACAAGAAGCACACTTAATCGTTCTATTGCACCAATAAATATTGCCATTTGGCTTAGTGGGCTTGGCTTCTAATTTTCACTCTTACCTAGCAAATAAGTATTTAAAAAGAATTAATTTTTTCAACTCTGAGGTAATACTCACTTTCCATTGAATTTTGAACTTGATGGGATTGTGGTATGAAAAAGTGACATTTCATAGAGGCTCCATTGAGAGTGGAAAATATTTGGCAAAGGAAAAAAAAAGGAATGTGTAGAAATAATAGCATGATCCAAGCATTTAAAGACTCTATAAGGCCTAGCCCAAAAAAAATCCATGTTTATCAATAGGAATAATTATGGCAACAACCCATATTGGGATAAAAAAGACTTGATTTACTATGCACATAATACCACACTTCCCTTTCTCCAACTATCCAACATAAAGACAAAATCCCATTTTTATCATATTCCATATCAACAATATTAAATTTTCCACACATGACCCAAATAGCAGAAATAAATAAATCAGCAATCCATCACCACAATAGACATCTCTTAACAAGATCACTGAAAAAATAACTATTTATAATGCCAAAAGAATGATTCTTGATATTTAAGACAACTTCTATCATATGGTTAGTGGGGTTAGAAATATGATTGACAACATGTTGAAGCCACCTAGGAGAGAGAAATTTGACAGCACCTCCACAACCAACATTGTGATTTCTACAAAACATGGATTTGGATAGTCAAATAACATGACAAACAATAGAAAGAAAAAAACCAAAAATCTTGACATCTTATAAACGAAGAACATCTAGAGTTGAATGCTTATAAAAAAATATCTTAGTATATATTTCTTTGGGAGGTTAGTAACACCTCAAACATTCTAGGAGATAAAATTAATTTGTGGGAATCAAGAAGCATCTCATCATTATCCAACTCTTGGAGAGAAGAATAGCGATTTTACAAAAAATATTTGATGATAAAAATATCCAATTGAATGTCGAGAATCAATTTTTTTTTTGCAATGTACTCTCCCTCCTCCAATCACCCAAGTGGGCTATGAGAATATTTTAGATACTTAGGAGAGGGGGTAGAGTGAACAAAAGCTTTTAGTTGAGAATATAGAACAAATGTTGGTTGTGATATTCAAGATAACCTTGGCCTAAAAGAAGGCTCACTACTAGGTGGGATAACCACTTTCCCCTTCTCATAAGGGTTTGAAACTTCTATTGGACACATCTTACTATTTGGGTGCTCTGAACTGGGTTGGGTTTTAGCCTGAGAATTGTTGGATTTGGCATTCTTGTTTTTGTGGTTTGTAATTGTAGTCCATTTATCATCATTTTTCAAGGAAGGAACCTCCACAAGTTAGGGAGGTGATTTGACCTAGGAGTCTACCAAAGGGAAATCCTTGATTTTATTCTTGACAAACTAGCATTGGAAACAATTATTGGGAAAATTAAGGTATACCACATGCTAGGTGTGGTGAAGATGTCTAATATGAATGTCCATGCATTCTTCCAAATCTTTGGACAAGTCAATCTCAACACATATATGCTTTTGTAGATGAGATTGAAAAAACCTATAAGGCTCAACACATATTACTTACACAAGGGAAGCAACAATGGTGTTTAAAAAGTGCCAATAGGGTAAGATTAAACCAAGGAACTCAAGTCAAACAAGCACAAAAAGGGTATTTTCATTCAAGATCGAAAGTGAAGTCTTAAAAATGGTTTTGTGAAATTATGGAGATATCAATGACAATTTTCATATCCACTTCTCAATAATTTACTATAAGAAAATTGTGCATTTATGGAACCTATCAACTCCCTTGCAGTATTAATTGCTACACAAATCAACTCAATATAGAGGGTATAAAACATAATGTTATTGATTATTTCCATAATTTATTATTATAATCTTGAGCTTAAGAGCCCTCTACAACTTCTATAACTAGCAATATGAGAACAAACACATTTGACTACCATTGTAGTATATAGAACAAATTGCAAAGATTGTTTGAGCCAATCATATGGTGAGCAAGTCAAGTTGAAAGCCTCGAAACATCTATGGCTTCACATTTCCAAGTTTCAAGATTTTTCAACTGTTCATCAAAACCAATAAATTATAACTTGCCCTAAATTTGTGTCATAAGTTCAAAGACTAAAAATATTGAAACTTAAAAAAAGTTGGATACATTTTCAAGTTTGAATGTTATTATTGAATTAAATTAAGGTTAAGATAAAATGATTACCAATTTTTTGATGAAACCCTAGGTCATGAGATTTGAAAATTAGTTTGAACCTTAGTTAGTTCTAGAACTAAAAATTAGGGTAAAACAATTGACAAAGAAACCCCTAGAAAATGTTTAGATTTAAATATGGAGGGAAACAAAAAATGATAGAAAAATGAGCAAGTAATGAGCAAAACCACATCCAAATCAAATCTCATGTACCTAGAAACCTTAAGAATGTTTGTCAAAACAATTAACTCGTGGTATTTCCTAGAAAAATCATGTAATCCACCATATGATAAAGAAAATATTGAATTAAATATCTAAAAGATTTCATTATTAAGTATAAGTCACTCAATCTAAATGGCTGGTATGCATAACTACCATCTTTTACTGTATGTTGACAAAATTATAAAATCAATTTAAAAATTGTGCAATTCACCATAGATAAAGAAAATTTGAATAATGTCTAAAAGATTTCACTATTAAATATAAATCACACAATCCAAATGGTTGGTATGCATAACTACCATTGTTGACAAAATTGTAAAATCAGTTAAAAAAAATTTATGTAATCCACCATTTAATAAAAAAAATTGAATCAGTCTTAAGAGATTTCACTAATAAGTATAAATCATTCAACTCGAATTGCTGGTATGCATAGCTACCATCTTTTACTGCATATTGACAAAATTCTAAAATCAATTAAAAAATTAGGTAATCCACAACAAAATTAAATTGTTAAAAAAGATTTCAGTATTAAGTATAAATCATTCAATCAGCCAAAATACCAGTTAAAAAATTATGTAATCTACCGTATAATAATAAAAGATTTCATTATAAAATATAAATCATCCAATCCAAATGGCTACCCAAAGAAAAAACAATACCAGTAGTTCAAAAGTAGACATGATTTTATCACATAAGCACTGGACAAGATATCATGGTATGAAACTGTGCAGTCTCAATATTGATGTTCTGCAGGGATTTCTCTGTCTAAGCTGTAATACATTTTCTTCCCTTACAAGATATGCTATTAAACCATCTTGAAATGTAGAGACTGAATATCATGGAAACAAAAACAAGAAGAAATCAAGAGTTGATTAAATCCCTTGCAACAAGAACTAAGACCCATTTTTAACAATTTCAAATCTTGAACCACAAGATAAAACTAAAACCACAAAAAATTAAATGCTACGAGATCTTGTGATTGAAGTCTTGGGCTTTATGTCATAAGAGTTCTTGATGAAGTGAGCCTTTGCAGCAAACTGTAGCGCTCTTTTTTCAATCATGGGATGATCTTCCAATTCTTCTTTGTTCTTGGGCTGCAATACAGAGCTGTCAAATACAGATAAGATATTCTCCACCGCTTCAATAGTTGATCTCATTTGTGCATTTTGCTCTGCTTCATCAACCGTACTGATACTTCTTTCTGGGGAATTCTGAGTCCTTATGATGTCTAATATTGACAGCTGATGTCCTTGTACTCTTTCAAGAACAGTTTCTAGTTCTGCCTTCTCTTTTGCCAGAGACCTGGAGGATTGCTCTGCAGAGGAAGCTCTGTGTAGAAAATGAGCCTTGAGCTCCTCAGCTCTTCTCTGCTCTTTCTCCTTCAAAACCCTCTTCAAATTTTTCTTATAAGACTCGATCTCATCCATCATCTAAATGGGAAGCTTAGCTCTCTACACAGAAACAGAAAAGAAAAGCAAAAAGTAAACAGAAAACATACTGGCAGAAAAGTGGGTCGCCACATTATAAAGAAAAATGTTGGAATTACTGTACATACCTTGTGAATGGCGGCGCAGAAGGTTTGAGGTGATCTCCCAATGGCTGCCAAACCCACAAGAAAATAATTCCAGAGAAGCAATGTTGAAGAAGAATGCAGTGAAGAATCCTTATGAGAGCATTGGATGAAGAAGCATAGCAGGCCCTCTTCTCCAACTTATGTTTTATATCTATAAAATATCTGAGAGAAAGAACGACGCCCAAGAAAACAAGAATATCTGGAGATTTAAACTTATGTTTTAAACTCATTGTTTTCCTTAATTTAAAATGGAGACGTACACATTCCAATTTCCAATCATCAATTTGAGAGGCAAAAGTTATAGGTCCAACACGACCTGCTGCAGGTAATTTGAATGATCAAACAAATAACACATCAATTAGAACCTAAATTAAGATGGATATTTGTAAAATATAAATGTTAATGGAAATGAGAAGGAAAAGGGGTGTCTGGTTATCTTAATGAGTTGTTCTGATTTTATATTGAAATGATGTAGAGAATGCTGAAATGACTTAAATTTTTGATATAGAGACTATATGTTAAAAAACTCACAATTTTTGGGGGTCATGTCAAGGCAAGTCTTCAGTGGATGATGTGTCAGAGTTTATTGTTGCGATGTAGATGGTTGATAAGTTGACTAGTTGAGATGTGGATGGTTGATCAATGACGTTGGGTGGTGAATGGTTCTCATGGATCTAATGGAAGAGTGGTGAATGGATTTTATTTTTAATTAGATAAACTCTCTTGACTAGGGCTATGAATCGAAAGAGAGGTTTGAAAGAACCTTGAAACCTCGAACAACAAGAAAGAGCAAAATTAATATGAGAGTAGATGCTACAAAGAAATGGGCTTTAAAACTAGAAAGGCCTTTGAGAAACAAACAACAAACTAATGCCAAAATAGGTGAGTGGATTTTGTTGATTTAGGTGGCTTGGTGTGTTTATGGGGAGAAAGGGATGTGAGCAGCTAAGGTTGAAAAATAAACTTGGTGGAGGGAGTTGCCTATGCCTTCACCTTGGTTTGATGAGTATCCTTTGAATTGGAAGACCAAAAGCAACCTCAATCTATTCATTGGGTGTATTAAGCTAGTTGATGATAAGGGGAGGGATCAAAGTGGAAACACGTACTTCATGTTTCAATCTTGTGTCAATATTAACTTGTTCCTACTTGATGTTAGGTTGCTCTATGATAGGAAAGCAATGAGGGTATTGCATATCAAGAATGAAGGTATTTTAATATGTTTTGAAAGGAATTGTTGTTATTAGTGTTGTTTGAAATAGTGTACTGTGTTGCATTGAATTTGGAAGTTGTTAGGAGTTTGTCTTTTGTTTTATATTTTTATATTTCTCTAAACGTTTTTGTAGTTTTATTTAATTTGTAAATACTTGTTTGAACATAAATTAATTAATCCAAGACAATATTCTAAAACCATAAAAGGAGAAACCATATTGCTTGCAAAAAATAAATAATTAAATTAATTTTTTTTTATTGGAAATAATAAAGTTCATATTAACATGCAATTAACTAATATGCAATTTTATTTATTTATTTATCCCTTTTCTAGAAAAAGTAAAAAACTGTTTTCTAAAAAAATAACAGTGAACTAAAATTTTACCACTTGAACTATCCTAAATCCTTTGAAATCTAACAACAAATACTTTCTTTTATAAAAAAATGCATTTCACCTAATTTTGTTAACCTGACTAAACTATATTTCATCCTTCTAGAGGTTCTTCAAAATTATCCTATGATAAAAATCTTCTTATGTGGGAATCCTAGAAATGGTAAAATTTTAATGCCATGTAAAATTTCTTTTTAAGAACAACATAATTTGATTTCAATTATAATTTTTTTATATTAATAGTAAATGATTAAATGTAAGGGAAAAAAGTACGAGATTTGACTAATGACTTGACATATTCTAAAGTTTGGCTTTTTCTATATTTTAATATACAACAATTATACTAGTTCTACAAATAAGATATAGACAAAGGAAACTATTTTTGAATCTAAGGAACCTATATTTACTTTCCCACAACAACAATAAACCTAAATGAACCTATTCTAATACAATTATCAAATAAAAAAATATAAATATATTCTAAACTACACAAATTATAGATCCCACACTAGTAAGAAAAAATATAATCTAAGAAAATAAGGAATTGTACACTTGTAGTAGAGTGCTACATACACAAAGATAGTTGGGGGTGGCTATGCAATCCTCATAATTGAATCATTAAGCTTCTACTCTCCTTGTGACTGGATAATTATGATTGAATCTTTGAGATAGGTAGCCAAGTAGAGGAGTTGGGATGCTTGGGAATGATAGTGATTGTAAATGGTTGGATTTAATTATAAAATTTTGGTGGTCATAGAGAAGTTTGGGTAGAGTTTGGTTGTTTCCTATAAATTTCTTAGATACTAGAAAATGGATAGGACTCCATATTTTATATCTAGGAAATTTTGTTCAGGAATGAAAGCACAAACAACGAATTTAAATTTGAAGAGGCTGGAGAGGAAATACAATAGAAATTCATATTTTGAAAGAAATTTATATGTGAAATTGAAAATGAAAAAAATACTACTTTTGACAGTTATGAAATTTGATGCAATGAAAACATTTCATCACCTAGGGAAATTCACAATAGGTGGAAAAGTAACAAGATTTTCAAAAGGATGAAGTCACATGAATACACTGGAAGATGAGTAGATTATCCTAGAGGGTCTAACAAGTGGGATTTCACCTTGGAGACCCATTTCAACTATTACATCATCATTTAGCATGCTATGCTAACTTATTGTGGATTAGTGTCATCATAGGACAAGCCATGTTGGATCATATGATTTTGGGAACATACAAAGATAAAATTATAAATGTGATTAGTACCATTGGTGCATATTTGTCTATAGATGTGGTCTCATTGTCCACCTTAACCTTGTGTGTACCTTCTTCCTAGACATAGTGTGATGTTATGAAGTGCCTTTGGGAATTTTCTATGAGAGGGTTGAAGTTTGAAACTTCTTTAACTCTAAGGTAAATAACATTGTTGTTTACATAAGATAGAAGACATAAAATAAATGTGATGTGGAATACCTAGGCATATTATCTATCGATGATTGAAACAATGCTTGATTTTTCTACTTGATAATGATTTTGAATGAGTCTTTTAGTGATCAATACCTAGATAGCTTATGTTCTAGGGCTTTCCCTTAAGTACACAAACCTAGGCACTCAATTCAAATATTTTTGTTTGAAAGTTAATTACCAATGGACAATTTAGGAAAAAATGGTTTTCTTAGAATAAATAGGACTATATTTTAATTTGGGGGATGGGATCACAAAAATGACTCTATCCAAATACCTATGATATAATCTAAGAGGCATAAATGAGTTTAATGGGATTTAATAAAAGTAAATGTAATTCATAAATGTAGATGCTTATATCACACTCAAGTAATCAACATATAAATATTCTCATTAAAAACCTTACAAAAACACATTCAACACATTATATTTCCACCTCTAATGAATGGTATAACAGTATAAGTATGTTCATAACGATTAATAAATTCAAAAAAAATAACAAAATTAAATTAGGAAAGTGATATTTCCATAAAGACCAAGACAATAAGATTATGCTAGAGAAACCATGAAAGGGAAAAAATCCAAAAAGAGATTTTTTCCCCTCATTCAATAGGCTTTAGTCTAAGACAAATGTACACAATTCCTCTAGGACAAGGTAGGTCTATGATAATAATTGCATATATTCTCAACACCTGTAATATGCCTCTATCACCATGAAATCTATACACATACACGTACAACAAAAAAATAAATGATACAAAGGTCTTTAATTAGAGCCAACCTCCCTCAACATTGTGTACAATGAACTTATGTCTTTTATATATCCTCCCAAACAGAAATAATGGAAGATAAAAATTAAAAAAGGTGAATTACAATGTAAAAACCCTTCGCATTCTTGTTAAGAATGTATTTTAAATTTTCTATATTGCACCCTTAATAGACTATATACACTCATTCATAATATTAGGACCCTTTCTAAAAGTAGTTAGTTATCCCATGGTTTTATTCCCATTATTTTGTAATACCATTCAATGGTTTCCTACAATTATTTAGTTATAAATAAATTCACATGGATTAAGGGCCAAGTTACCCTGGCTTAGCTTTAGAAGATAGAGCTAAAGATCTCATGTATCTCATGTTTATAGGATAAATATTTATTTTGATGTCTTAAAAAATATTAAATTATTATAATCTTCCAATTAGACATGTGCACAAGTAAATAAGTGCAATGAAATAATAACAATGTAATATTACATAGCTAACTTAGTTTTACACTACAAAAATGAGCCCATAAATTTATAGAGAAAGGGTACGTCTAATCAATGCATAAAAGGTGGAAGTTAACTAAAACATCTAACATTATTATTGGAAGCTAAGTTTAGTTGATCAAACATGATAAATGGGATATAACTCAACATAAATGAGATGTGTGTTAATTAGGTGCATGAGGCATATGCAAATAATTGAATGACACAATATATCTAAGTGTGCTCAAGGAAATAGAGTGAGGAGATAAATATAAATGAGACTTACACTAGCTTAGTGAAATAACATAAAAATATATCTTAGTGTGAACATTCTAACATTTTTGAGACCACTAGAAAATGTGAAATACTATAATCTTTGTTAGGAATATTACATCATTTATTAGGTTGTATGGTTTACCATATGCAAATTATAATTATATTAGAATTGGTTTTGATTGTATTACAAGTTGTTATAAGAATTCAACTATGTAAAGGGAGTTGTTATAGGAGGTGTAACAATCATCCTATAATATAGGATATGTAAGTCCTATATATAATATGTATTGAATGAAAAATAATGGTGAAACACATATTATTTTGTGTAAATATTTTGCAAGCTTTTATTATTTCTACCCATCTTTCTCTCGATCTTGTTATTAAAATTAATACATTGAATATGCTTTGAAAGAGTGTTCTTACCAAAAGTGTTTCCTTGAGTAAATATTTTGTTAACTATTAATTGTTTATTTATTGAGATTTATATAGATCTATTCTTACTTTCTTTGTTTCTGTCATGATATTAGTGTAGATCTAATATAGTTTCATTCAATTTGGTATCAAGGCTAGAATAAATTGTTAGATATGTGGGAGGAGAGGCTATCATATTAATCCTTGTTTGAGTGCTATCTCTACATAATGTGATCTTATTTTTAGATACGTATAATGGACACCACTAATGGAGACTAAGAAGTTCGACAACACTAATTTTGAGCTTTAGAATTTCAAGATAAAATATATTCTTGTTGATATAGATCTGTGTGTTGTATTATGTGTTTATAAACCCTATGGAATGTCTACACAATACTAGTGAGGGATTATAGAAAATCATGAGCTTTGTTTCACCTTTTCATTTTTGATATAGTTCATTTTAGTGTATTGGCATAAAGCACCACCAAAAACCCCATATCAAGTTGGGGAATTATATCAAATAAAATCCCTTTCCAACAAAAAAAAAATTGGAAGAAGTTGTATTAATTATACTGAGTGATAATGGTTCCATGAAACAATGCTTGAATTTATTAAACATTTTGGTGAGCCAATTGGTTTTTGTCGATGTAAATATGGATGAGGAAGACTAGTGCATCATAATACTATATTCTTTTCCATATTCATGGAACAACCTAGTTATGGTGATCATTAGTAAGATATCAAAGTTAAATATTAATGAGGTCATTGGTGCCTTATTGCAAGAAGAAATAAGGTGAAAATTTTAGAATCCATCAAGGATGGTAGGGTCATAAAATATTAGTGAAAGGAAAAGGAAAATAATTATAAAAGAGATAAAGTATCCAAATCCAAGGGAAAATGTAAATTTCTTGGAAAATCAAAGGTGAAATTCTAGAACCATGGAAAGAAGGATCGTATCTAAAATCAATGTGTGGAGAAGACTATGGAATAATTTGATTGATTTAGACTTGAAGACCTCCAATGATGAATTTGAAGATGTATTCTTAACATCTACCATCACACATGCATACAAAAATATATCATTTATCGATTCCCTTGCTTCATACCACATGACTTCTAGGAGGGAGTGATTTAAAGAGTATGAGAGATAAAATGAAGGAGAATTATTCTTTGAGATAAATCATCTTAATATCATTTTCCATGGGAAGGTTAAAATTTTGTTTCAAGTGATGCAAAGTTGAAAAAAATATTGGTCTATGATATATTTCTGGTTTAAAGAGTATCTTGGAATCTATAAATGAACATAATGATTTGAATGTACATATTTCATTTTGCAAGGATGGATGTAAGAATGTTAGAGGAGCCATGGTGTTGGAAAAAGGGGCTCATGTTGGAATAATATTTTGACTTATTTCTAGCACATTTATTAAATGTAATATTTCTAAATATTCTATTTCAAAATATCATAATATTTCTATTGAGAAGACAATGTTGTGGCACAAGCATATGGTCCACATTGGTGAAAAAGGTCAAAGAACCTTTAAATCTAAGGAAATAGTTGACAAGATTAAAGATTAATTTTTGAATTTTTATTTCTATGAACATTATATCTATTGGAAAAATCATGTTATATTTTTACATGTCATTATATCTAATGGAATTTTGCACTTGGTTCACAATAATGTTTATGGACTTTTTGATGTTCCTTTATTATTAAAATCCATGTTCTATGTATATATTATTGATAATTTATTTAGGAAAACATGACTACTCTTCCTCAAGAATAGGTATGAAGTATTCTATATGATCAAAGAGTTTAAGGATCTTGTTGAGAACCAATTTGAAAATAAGTTTACAACTCTAAGAACAAATAATGATTGAGAATTTTATTCAATAGAGTTTGAATTTTTTGCAAGTAAAATGACACACCAAGACATAGATCAACTCCATAAACCTTCAATAAAATGGAATTGTATAATGCATGAACAAGACATTGGTGGAGAATTCTAGGATTATGCTTAGTGGTTCTAGGTAGAAGAAGTTAGTATTACTTGTTATTTTATCAATTGATATGTTGCATCGGTGCTTATTTATAAGACCATTAAAGAGGTCTAGAGTAGAAATAATTCCCCACTTTGAGACATCTCATAGAGTTTATCTTTGAGGCATATATACATATATACATAAATAAAAGAGATCAAAATTGGAATCCAAATTAGATAAATTTGAAGGATAATGAGCATCAATTTATGCAATTAGTTATTTGTTTTTTATTAAAAAATAGGGAAAAGGGCCTTGATCCAAAATAAAATAGGAAACAACAGAGACAAACAAGACAAACAGGCCCAAGGCTACAACCAAGACCCACAACCTAGAAGGAAAATAAGCCTAACTAAGAAGCTAATAAAACAAGATCACTAAGAAACATTAAAAGTTGCATGCAAGCATGAAAAAAAAGGCTCACAACCCAAGAACAAGAAAATAACAAAAAACAAAAACAACAAAGATTCATAGCACCCATCAATCCTTGGGACCACATATAAGGTCCTAGTTCTCCTTTATATCATATCAAGGGATTCCACCTAGTCCATAGTTGTTTCTTCCTTGTCTTTTTCTTGAACAGTCTCCTCCTGGGTCTTCCCTTTCTTTTTCCTCTTCTTTTATGATCTTGTTGTGTCCTGACATAGTGCCAAAAATAGCTCTCTGTATTATACCGTCCACTATAGAGATGATAGTTCCAAGTGCATTCTACATTACTTTAAGCTTCTCATTAACATTTTTAGGGCCAAACTTCTCTTCCATTTTATAGACCCATCCCCAAAGATAAGTTATCTGCTCTTTTAGGCTTTCTAGAGACTTAAAGGTTATCTCTTCCTACTAACCATAACCTCCCGTGTCTTCTTCCTTTCTAACATTTTCATTCTCTTGGCCCATTTTTGAGTCTTTCATATCTTCCATATTAACCTCTTCAAACACATTCTCCATCTCTAGGATTGTTTCCTCATTCATAATTTCCACATTAATCTCCTCAAAATTTAACCCCTCATCATTGTTATCCTCTTTCTCTTCATTAAAATTATCTTCATTTTTAGTCTCATTGTTCTCTAGGCTTTCTATTTCAAAAAGGGGAAGGAAATTTTTAGACAAATCTTTCTCCTCCTCAAAGATGATCTTTTTACCTTTTTTGTCTTTTCTTCTGTTCTTATCTCCTACACTAGCCAATCAAGCAGACCATCTTTCACCTAATTGAGAGGGGACAAATCTTTGACCACCCTTGACATTAACATTTGGGTCATCAACGATTTCAATAGTTACATTCTTCGACCCATGCTACAAGATAGTATCATATATCTTATTTTTGTGATCTTGATAGCTTGTAATGGGTTTCCTCTTCATTGGGGTTAATTTTAGCGACTCTTTTCCAAGTTGTCAAGAGAAGGGTTCTCCACACCAACAATTTTGTGAACACCTTTTCTGGGTTTTGGGTTAAACCTAGAAGAGGTGTTTTTGGGAGACACATGAGGTGCACTACCTATAATATTTAACTTCAAAGGATTACTAGCAGAAGCATGAAATTTTTGTGGAGTATTGGACATGACATACTTATAAAAATTCAAGATGATACCTTGATATAGGGGAGGAGAAGCTCCCTTGTCTATACAATGATGTAGAGAAAAGAGAAAAACTAAAGGGGAATTTATCTTTTCCTTATGCCTTATGTGATTCAATAAAGGAAAGTGGTATCTAGGCATGGTTTTGAATCTTCCCTCCAAGTTAAAATAGCACATAATATGTAAACTTACCATATCAAAAGGAGTCAACAACTTCTCCTAGTTGTAGCCATTCTGAAATCTTTCTGGTTTTTCATCTTTTTAGAAGTTGTCAATGAACCTCTGATAATTCCCACTACTCTATGTATCCACTTTTAAACACTTGTGCTTGAGTCCCATGGCAGCCATAATTAGGTTGGTGGTCACTATGAATTTGATATTTCCTATCAAAACCTATCTATTCTTCCATGAATTACAAAATTTAGATGTGATCACATCATTAAACCCTTGTAGTGCCCGAAAAAAAGGAGTCAGGCTCGCTTCCTCAAAAAATTACCACAACTCAACATTTTTTTGTAATAGAATGCAAGATAGTAGCTCAAACCTTTTCCTCAAACCACCCATTTTACTCACTCCCACCTTAGAAAACATAGAATGCTTTTGTAGAGAATGAAAACTCTCATTAACAAAGTGAAGACTATAGCAATTAAATGGAGCCTTTCCTTTTAAAATGGAAAGATCACATAAGTACATATGCCTCTGTAGACACTAAAAATTATCCTGGGCTTGCGATTTCTAAATTCTCTATCATTTCCCCTTTTGTCTTTGCTAATTAAATATTTTTCAATTATTTAATTATTTTCTAAAGTCATGTCTTCTATTAATTAAATAATTTTAATTATTTAATTAATTCATTCCTATCTTTATTTCTTGCTTGATTAATTAAATAAATATTATTTATTTAATTACGTCACTAATTAAGTCCTCTTCTTTCTAAAATTAAATAAATTATTATTTATTTAATTTTTGTCCACTTTCCACTATAATTAAATAATTATTTTTAATTATTCATTAGCCTCTTCTCTCATAAATTAAATAAATATTATTTATTTAATTTGGTCCACTCTCTTGAATTTTGAATTAAATCATTATTTAATTCAAAATGATTCCTTTTGTCACATTCCTCTATAATTAAATAATATCTTTATTATTTAATTACTCATTTGCCACCTAAATTAAATAATTTTAATTATTTAATTTCTCCTATCACCTCTTTGTCCATGCCAATCTTATCTTCCACATCAAATATTATCTCTTGACATCTCATTTAATTCCAGCCCTTGATTGAATTATCTTATAATTCAATCTCAACCCTTCATCTTTATCATTGCCCTAATTTTGACCTAAACCTGTTTCATACTACAACTTTCAATTTTGGCCATTGATTTAGACATCTTATTGACATTCAATCTCAACCGTCAATCCAAATTAGACATTTCCTATAAATAAACTCTCTCATAAGCCATTAGGGGGGTTGATTCTTCAAGTATCCTTATGTTGTCAAAATCATTCTTGACTCTTTCATCCATTTCTATCTATTGTCATTCATCTATCATCCCCATGTCAATGTTATGCTGCTGAATTGAGCAACCAACATTCATCCAAAAATCAACCTTAAAAATCTTGCATTCTCATGCAGGTGGAGAAGAGCCATGGAGGTCAATCAAGTCTAGTTTGAAATTTGGTTTGCATTTCCTTTATTTATTTATATTTTCATTCTAGTTTGTGCTTCATGTGCTTCATAGGGTTTAGTTAATTTGTTGTTTTCAACATTAAATCTGAATTTTTCCCTATTTACAGCCTCAAGAAATTAATTAACCTTGCTTGAGTAGTAAACCACTTGCCATAAAATTTGTACTTACTGGGCTACTAGTTATTATTTATTTTATTATATTCCTCCTCCTCAAAGTTTCATGATTAAGGAAAGAAGGGTTGATTGTGCTAATAATTAAAATTCCCACATGTGTAATATAGAAAATCTTTCTGACTTATCTATAATAAACCTAAAATGTTATAGGTATTTGTAGCTTTCAATTATATTCTTGAACCTATAAATGTACAAAATTATATTATTGGATTGTAATGAAAAATAAATGTACCATAGATTTTTTAAAATTAATTTTAAGTTTTGTATATTATCTATTATGTATTTTATAGATGTTTCACTTTTGTTATTGTTTTATATCCCTTTTTTATTTTTAGACTCCCAAACTCTCACAATGGATTTTTCACTTGCTTGTTGTGTGAAAGTGCTAGAAGAAGGAATGTCCTATTCAACATATTCCTTTTGTGTTGAGATGTGGGGTGTCTAATCTTGCAACCTATTTATCTATTTTTGTAGCAAAATATATTGATTACAAAACTCCATAAAAGTAGGCTAAATAACCTCCGAAATTTTGCTATTTGATTGGCTTCTTTTAAGTTGTCAATTTTAATGCAAAATGATAAATACCATCTTCATACAAAGTAGATCCCATGATGCAAACTCAATCAATAATGCTCATAAAATTCTTACAAACATCTTATTTCTTCTTATCACATAAAACACCTTATAACAAAAATTATAAAAAAAACCCATATTTGTTTAGAAAATACTCTTAATACTCTGAACAATATTTTTCACAAATA
>VDFB02387896.1:0-61930 GCA_007258455.2 Sequoia sempervirens | reverse complement strand
AGTATGGAACAACTGGCCATATATGTTGCAGAAGAACTCAAGAAGCTAAAGGTAAGTCTTTCTGCATTTGAATTATTGAGAGTTCTAACTATTAGAAATTCAATTCTAGGAGCTTACAATGCTAGATCAATATCACAAGATAAATTAGTTGATGAGAGTGTTAATAAAGCATCTAGTTCTCAACCAGTAAAAGGGAAAAATCAAATTCACAATCAAGTTCACATACGTCCTGGAGATAAAGGGAAAGAGAAAGGTATAACTCAAGTTGCTCAAGTGGATACTCCCTTGAATTTGTTCTAGGGGAAAAAAAACACTCCTCCATTTTTTATCTTTTTCCGCATATTTGGCAAGAACCTGCACAATTGCTTGTTGGATTCAGGTGCTTCTACCAATGTAATGACTTTTGGTGTCTGTAGAGCCTTAGGTATTACTCCTATTGACTCCCAAAAGAAAGTTACTCAACTGGATAGAACTGAGGTTAATGTTGTAGGAGAATTGAACATGATTCATATGTAGGTTGCCTCTAATCCTAGAATTCAACAAGTTATTAATATACAAGTGGCAGATATACCAGATGCTTACGGTCTGATTCTAGGAAGAGACTTTACCAGGGCCCTGAATGGATATGAATCAACTGATCACTCTCATATGTGGCTTCCATGGAAGGGAGTTCCAAATCAGATTAGGATTGAAAGAGAGCCCAGGATCAAATATATGATTACAAAATATCAGAACACTTCCAATGAGGTTTTGATATCAGAGGTGAGCATGGGTAATTACATACTTGCAACCCCTTTTGAGGAATCTGATGTAGAATAAATCCTTCTGTTACATGCTACACCCATGGACCTCACTGTTGAATCTAGTAGTACCAGAGCTTTGGCTGAACTAGTTGAAAATGATGATGATCTTGAAGATAACTAGCTTAGCTTGTTGGATAATTTCCATGAATTCATTTGGAAGTGCATTGAGGATCAGGTTTAGTTGGGTAGAGGAATGAATTTCGGAGAATTCTTCTTGCCAAATTGGTGTAGAGTTCATAATTCCTCCCACTCTAAATTGGATTGTTGCTTGTGCCAGGTTGCAGTAGAACAAGTGAAAAAATGTATCAACTCCATTCCAATAGTCAAAATCAACATTCAGAATGTTCAAGAGGATCCCAAAGGGAAGAAAGTGATGCTTTTTGAAGAACCCTCCAGTAGCAACAGTGCAATAGATATAGTAAGGAAATCTGTAGTTGTTGGTTGTTGGACTTTAAGATTTGATGGATCCAAATCAAAGCAAGGAGCTGGGGCAGGATTTGAGCTAATCAGTCCAAGAGGTAAAAATTTATTTGCTGCTCATAGAGTCCAGTTTCATTGTACTAATAATGTAGTAGAATATGAGGCTTTGATTCATGGGTTGCTCATGGCACTAAAGAAAAAGTTCAAGATTTTACAAGTCTTTGGGGATTCTGAGTTAGTGGTTAAGCAAGTTAGGAGGCAGTAGTCATGTCATCACCGAAGGATGACCAATTATAGGCATAGAGTATGAGACCTTATTGAAGGATTTGATGCCTTCAACATTCAATTGATACCACGTAATAAGAACCAAACAATGGGTTCTCTTGCTCAGGAAACTAGTACGTTACAACCTTTGTCTCTTTCTGGATTGAAGAAATTTATAGTGGAATTGACCTCAGTACCTTCAATACCTAACAATGTTGCCAATTTCCAGGTATTTGAAGATGATAAGCATATTTTGGATTTTATCACATACTCAAATGTCTTTGCTTCTCAAATTATTGATGAAACTAAACCCCGAGAAGCAGAGAAGGATTGAGAAGGGGTGATTAATTTGAAAACTAATACTATTCCAAGGGGAATGGTGTAGCTGGAAAGGATTTTTGATCTAGATAAGGTCAGAGATCAAGAACAAGATGCCAAGAAAGAGTCCATCAGTGGACAATGTGAAACATACAATATGGGGACTCAAGATGATGTCAAGAATGTTTTCCTTGTCAAAGTATGTACTCCAGAGGAGAGGAAAGGAATAATTGATGCATTACATACACATTAGGATGTTATAGCTTGGAGTTATGAATACTTGAAGACATATGACACATCAATTATAACTCACACTATCCCTCTGAAGCCAAGAGTATGACCCTTTAGGTAGAGGCAAAGGCCAATTAATGCCTTGCTAAAACCTATAATTCAAAAGGAAGTGCAGAAGCTGCTATCTGCCAGAATCATATTCCCATTAGACATTCAACCTAGGTTGCAAATTTGGTTCCTGTAAGAAAGAAGAATGGTGAAATCAGACTGTGTGTGGATTTTAGGAACCTTAACAGAGCATCAAAAAAGGATAATTATCCAGTACCCTCGCTGGATGAAGTACTTCATATTGTCAATGGATCTCAAATGATGTCTTTTCTGGATGGCTACTCTGGATACAATCAAGTTATGGTACAATATGAGGATAGACATAAAATTGCTTTCACCACCAAGTGGGGTACTTTCGCTTATAGGAGGATTCCTTTTGGTTTGATTAATGCTAGAGCCAAATTCCAGAGGGCTATGGACATTGCTTTTAAGGACATAATTGGTAAATGCATAATCATTTATATGGATGATCTGACAGTATTTTCCAAGAAGAGAGGTGATCACATAGCAGACTTGTGCAAAGTGTTTCAAAAGTGTAGAGAATTTGACATCTCTCTCAATCCAAAGAAATGCATCTTTGGAGTTACTAAAGGAAAATTGCCGGGACACGTTATCTTTGAGAGAGGAATTTCTATTGACCTTGAATGAGTAGAAGCCATACTTAAAATCCAACCACCTGCTAGTAAGAAGGGAATAAAATCATTCTTTGGAAAAATTAACTTTGTAAGTAAGTTGATCATTGGATTCACTGAAATAGTCAAGCCATTGAATGCAATGTTGAAGCAAGAAGCTAAAGTTGAATGGAGTGTAGAGGAAAAAGAAGCATTTGCAGAAATTAAAAGAGCTATTGTTGAAGCTCCAGTTTTGGTGAGTCCTGATTATGATAAGCCATTCTATATATATTCATTTGCTTCTTACCACTCTTGTGTTGGCATGTTGACCCAAAAGTCTGATCAAAGGAATGAGCACCCCATAGCATTTATGAGTGCACCATTGAAATATGTAGAACTAAGGTATCCAGGTGTGGAGAAACAAGCCTATGCCTTGTTCATAGCTATGAAGAAGTTCAAGCACTATATTTTTAGGAACAATGTCTTTGCAATAGTTCTTGATCCTATAGTCAAGCTGTTGTTGATGTAGAATGAGCTAGGAGAACACAGAGCAAAGTGGGTGACCATGTTGCAGGAATATGATATAGAGATTCAACCCATGAAGCTAGTAAGAGGGCAAGGACTTACGAGAACAATGGCAGAAATGGGACTTGATCTTGCAGCCCAACATTACAATCTTGAAGATGTTTCTCTAGGGGACTGGTACGATGATATCATTCACTATCTCCTGACTCAAAGGTGTCCTGACCATCTTAATGTAGTACATAGAAGGGCATTGCGCTTGAAGAGTGACAGGTTAATGCTGAAGGGAGCTGTCTTATACAAAAGGAACCATGAAGGTGTATATCTAAGGTGTTTGGGACAGCAGGAGGCTAAAAAGGTTATGACATAATTTCATGAAAAATATGGTACTAGCCATGGATCTGCACCTTCCACCGCAAACTTGATTCTGAGGTCTGGTTATTATTGGCCTACATTGTTCAAGGACACACACAATCATGTCAGAACTTGCCATGTGTGTCAAACTGCAGCAACTAGGGAAAGATATGCAACTCTTCCACTTCAACCAGTCTTTGAGGTAAAACCTTTCGCACAATGGGGAATGGAATTCATAGGTCCAATCAATCCACCTTCCTCTGCAGGCCACAAGTATATTCTCACTATCACTGACTATTTCACATGATGGAATGAGGCTCTTGCATGCAAACAGTGTACTTCTGAAGTGGTAATCAATTTCATTGAATCAGGTATTATTAATCGCTTTGGATGTCCTATGTCTTTGGTTTGTGATAATGGTCCTGCATTTGCAACATTGAAGTTTTCTAATTGGGCCTTTGATCATGGAATTGTAATAAATTTTGCATCTAATAATTATCCACAAGGTAATGGTTTGGTTGAGTCTTGCAATCAAAACCTCTTAACAGTCATCAGTAAGTTATTAGAGAAGAATCCCAAGGATTGGCATACTAAACTTAGATTTGATCTATGGGCAGATCGTACAAGACATAAGACTTCCCTAGGGACCTCTCCTTACCACCTTGTGTATGGTCTAGAACCTATATTTCCTATTCAATTGAGGATCCCCACTTTGGAGTTCATTAATGAATATTATGATGAAGAGAACAGGCGTGAGGCCCGCCTGGTAGAGCTGTTGCACCTTGAAGAAAGAAGAGATGAAGCTTTAGAAAACTTTGCTAAGAATTAGGGTGTAGTTAAAAGATAGTTTGATAGGAGAGCTAAGGTAAAAGCCTTTAGGATTTCTGACTTGGTTCTTTACTAGGATAAAGCACATGACTGTAAGGGGGAGCATGGAAAATTTGACAAACTTTGGCTTGGCCCTTATCAGATTTCAGAGATCCTGGGAGATAATGCTTTTCACTTGAAAACCCCCACTGGGGAAGATATCCCACTACTTGTCAATGGGCAGTACTTGAAGCATTACTTCCACTTCTGAGGTATTTTCATCTCTTTTCCTGTACATAGTTAGAGTAGGGTTTCTTTTCTGTTTTGGTTTGCTCTGCTTTGCTTTGGTTAGATTAGGTTTCCTTTTTTGCTTTGCTTTGCTCTGCTTTTCTTTTGGTTAGTTTAGGTTTGCTTTCGATTTGGTTTGTTTTTGATCCACTCTTGCTTTGGGGGGTTTTCTTGTTTTCTTCTGGGTGTGTTGCACTTGCATGGAAATCGTATTATTATTTGGGATTGTTATGAATATTTCTTTTACAAACTTCAATATTTTTTTAGAATCAATTGGTGAAAGTCCTATATTGATGTCACATGTGTTTAATGTTATGATTGGATGAATCATGGGTTAAGTTAAATCTAGAATGTATTTGGGTCTCATACTTATATACAAATCTTTTAAAAATTCCAAGGTTGCACATGGTCCTTATGAAGTCTGCCTAGGTGAAAAATCTTATATTCTGCTTTAGCGCCATTATGGTTCCTAGCCCTGAGTGAGAACTTCATTGTTCACAAGTTGAAACAAAGATGAAAAGAAAATAAATAGCAAAAAAAATGATGTATTGAAAATCAAAAGAACAAACTCAACTTATCAGAGGTATCCAAGTATCTCTACCGGGGATATGGATGCCTGGCTAGCAGTAGAGCTATGCTTGGGGGGAATCACAATGATAACCTCATTGGGGCTATGGATGCTTGAGTGGTAGTGAGGCTCTAGCCAGTTTTTTTTTGGAGTTAGAATCTTTATGTAGCCTAGTCAGACTAGATTTGGTTCTTATTGCAACCAAGGAAGCGAAAATGAATAGATATGCACACACTTTGACCTTGGTACAAGAAATTTCTTCTTGCCTATGAGTTTTGAAGCTCTACCAAATTGGTCACCTGATGTGAGGACTGAAACTAGAGATTCTAGGTTCATGATTCCCGTTTGTCACTGAAATGCTCCAGAGCATTTTCCCAGTAGGAGTTGCCATTTGTTGTGCAGTTTTCGCACACACGCCCTGTTGAAAGCAGGGACCCCCCTTTTTTCTTTTGTTCTTGGTGTTCGAGCCCTTTGATTTTGAGGATTTTCCTATTTGGGCATGTGTTTGGATGTTTATCTTTCTTGCATTGATGATCCCTTTGTGATATTGATCGAAAACCTCAAGTTTTAGGCTCATTCCGCATTTTTCACTACTCTCTTTAAAATCCACTCTTGGCAAAATTCCTCGGATACTCTAAAAATTTGGTGGTGGTTGTCTTTACACTATGATCTAGAAATGTCGAGGTCTCACAGAATTCCGTGTTGGTCGGATTTCTCTGAACTTTCGTCACCCTATCAGATTTTTGGGTTTTGATTTGGCCTATCTTGTCGACTGCATTAATGCTTGCTTGTAGGATTTATGCGAAGGGTATTTTGTTGATTTTTGGGAGTTTCACACCATTAAGTTGTATCAATTTCTTTCTATTGATCTAGAGTGCTTGATCCTGAGTGCTTGGCTGGATTTGGCGTGTTGGATTTGTAAATTCCTGGATTTGGTGGTGATTTTCTTGGGCGTGATTTGTTGTTTGCTAGGGCACTAAAGATTGTTACCTGTCATTGCTATAATCTTCATCAATGGTATGTACGCATTGGCTTGCTTTTTATTGTTGAATTTGAATGCATCTTTACTGTTTTGGGTGTGCTTGGAGTTCGAATTCCTACATGTTTGAGCGTTGAACATCTTGAAGCTAGGGTTATTCAAATTTTTTAGAGTGACGACCCCAGGTGAGTTTTCAAGCTTGTTTTCAATTTCATTATAGGGTAGCTTGCTTGTGTAGGCCATAATGAACCTTTTGTAAACCTAGAAAATGAGTAAGTTGAGCCCAAGCTTGTCCTGTGCATTCATCATGGAAATTTTAGGGTTTCATGCTTAGGGCATCACCAATTCCTCTTGATTTACTTTAGGATGAGTTTTGAATTCAAAGATGATCTATAGGAAGTTTAAATTGAGCTAGTTGTAGGCCCAAGATCCTCAAATTTGTGATTGTTTGATCAATTTGAGAGAACTCACGAGAAAACGTTGGCATTCAGTATTTCAAAGTCTTCGTGGAATTCCTTAGCTGTCAAAATTCCCCGATCTTTCGTTTTCTCTTCGTGTTCCCAAAATGTGCATTACCGAAGTTTCTTCTGTTCCTTCATTTTCTCAGAACTTGTAGATTATTGTTGTTTTCACGGATTTCCATCTTGAGCGGAATTCTTCAAAACTTTGTTGAAAGTGAAGAATTGGGAGATAACACGATTTGTTAGTTGATAATTATGCATTGTATAATTAATTTTAAATATTTAAGGATGTATCATGTTGTTTCTTAGTCAATGATAGTTGATTAGATGATTGCTCGAATTTTTCATGTTTATTTCACTAAAATCCGCTTGGTTGGGAGTTTTTTGAAATTCCTATTTGGCCTAGATTCTGCGGGAGGACTAAAAACCCAAACTTTGCGATGATTAATTTTTATGAGGTTTTAGAGCATTTTGCTTATCTTAGGACTTATATTGAGAATGAATATGCAATTTGTGATTAATTAACTTTGGTTCCATGTGATCTTTATTATGGTTTCTTTGTCGAATGTAGGCTGAGTCAAGTAAGGCAGTGACAAGTGGAACCAAGGGTAGTGTGATGGATCCAAGTGCAGAGGGATGTTATGTTTCTGAGGCAGAAAGAATCAAATTGGATATAAAGAGCAAGGTTCCAGAGTCCAATATTTTCTCCATCTGGACTGAGGTGGGTGAAACTAATGTAGGCAGATGGGATTATGAGGAATTCAAGGAAAGAATGGCACAATCAAACCCTCCATTGTTGGCAAAAATATTGATAGAATTAGGGTTGGCTCATGTGGCTGGTTTTCCTCCTACAATTCAATGTTATGAGTCAGTACTCGAGTGTGCTAGGCATTATGACAGAGGTACACAAAAGGTGATTGGTCCTCAAGGTAGGGTGTTAGCTAACTTTTCTCCTGTATCTATGGCACAAACTTTTGACATGCCTGACAGATCTCATGTGGTGGCCTTAGATTTGGAGGTTTCTAAAAATTATTTCGAAGATGATTCAAGCAAGGATTTATAGGTGGTCAACTCCTGGTTGGAGACACCTAAGCCCCATATCTCAAAGCTACCAAAAAAATTGTTTAGGGAAAAATTCAAACCAGAATACTATGATGCCATCACATTACTTAGTAGGGTAATAAATTTGAAGAGTGCAAGAGTCTTTGAAAATTGGATGTTCCTTGTCATAGTAAGGATGGAACAGAAAACTGATTATCATTGGGAAGGCATCATAAGTTCCATGATACATGATTAGATGTACAATGTGTTGCAGACTAAGAGCTTCACAATGACTTCTTACTTGTTCTATGCCTTGGCTAGGTTTCATCCATATAAGGGATTGACTATACGAGGAACCTTTGGGCAGGATGTAATCTATGAAGTTTATCCACAACTACATCTAGGCAGCTCGATCTATAGAAGGGTGAATGATGCATTCACCATGTACATCACTAGATTGCTCCAAGGTGCAGAGCATGTAAGAATATCTGACAATACCAAGGAATTGATCAAAAGGTATGGGGCTTGGTTCATACAGTTTCCCACCTTTTCGTACATAAGGATAGATGGTTGTTAGAGGGCCCCTTACAGGCTTCCTAGGTATCCTACTAATCACCTCATACTCTTGGAGGTTAAAAGAAAAATATGTGATTTTGATGCCATAGTGAAGAAGGAAAAGCATAAAACCGGATTTGGCAATGACTTTCCTCTAAGGGTGGGCAGTAATGAGGCCTGTCCTTCCATACATACAACACACTTTTCTGAAGAAGAGATGAGTACTCTAGGCCTTTCTTTTCATTCTAAGAGGTCTAGATTTGACAGAATTTGTGAATCCCAGAAGAAAGCAAGTAGAGAATATAGTCACAAGGATGACTTAGAGGATTATTGGGCTAACTGTAAAGATGAGTTTGAAGTTCGAAAGAAGAAGTTCTCTAGGCTACTAGTTAACTTTATTAGATTGTACAATGTTAAGGTCATCCCAGATCAGATACATGACGATGGAGATTTAATTCAGGGTCATGATTATGGGGCTATAAAAAGATAAATCAGTTGGAGAAATAGACTGGCTAGAGGAGGAGAAAATAGAGTTAGAGCAGATAATGAATCTAGTAATTAAATATACAAAATTATGGCTTAAGCATAAGATTTGGGAATTGGAAAGTGAGGGTGTGTAGTGCACTTATGATTTGATGGGAGACTTGGAGTCTCATTCCACCTCTGACGATTCAACAAAACAAAATCCCAAAGGTAAGAACAAGGTGAGTTATCCCTTTAAGATAAATATTAGGGATGGTCAAGAAGAGGGAATTGAGGAGGCAGAGAAACAAAGAAATCCCTTTGCTAAAAAGAGGAAATACGTTTCAAGGACAAAGAGGGCTATAGAGGATGAAGTTGAAAAGAAGGGAAAAGAGGCTGGCATTTCTATGCACAAAAGAAGAAGAGTAGTAAGGTTGTCACTAAAAGAAAAGGAGACCTCCAAGGCAGGAGGTGAAGTTCACCCACTGGTTGTTAATGTGGAAAGCTCGGGTGAGAAAACAAAAGTATACGTGAGAAGATCAAGGACTCCATCCCATAAAGATGGTATGTTAAAGAAAGGTGCTCCTGCAGCTATTCCTACCACCGAGCATGATGGTGTTCCTCCCTCTCATGAAGCTCATAATGTACCAAATGAACCCAAAGATGCTAAAGGTCATCAAGATGAGGAAGGAGAAAAATTCCAAGAGGGTGAACTCTACAGTGCTTAAGCAGAGATGGAAAAGGTGTTGAGGTCCCCTCTGGTGTCTTATGAAGACTCACCTGTGAGAAGTGAAGAGGATAGACCTCCTCAAAGGGAAGTACAAGCAAAAATCCTTCACTGGTGCGTGAGGAAGAAGAACATGATAAGAGAGAAGAGAGTAAATTTGAAGAGACCCCTAGGAGGAAAGATTTGCATGAAGAAGCATCCAAGGATCATGAAGATACAGTTGGACAGGGTAGTGTATTGTCAGATCCCACATTGCCTGCTTGGTTAGATAGAGAATTGAAGAGTAAGAAGGTTGTAGTGGATGACACTCTTCCTAATTGGGATGACCTACTAGCTCATATTGGGAAAGGTCAAATGAAGAAGAAGTCTTGGGTTATTTCAAGGATCGAGAGAGATGCAACAAATAATAGGGTAGTTCACATTGCTACTCCTGCTCCTGATAAGAATAGGGATGATGTGGCCGGTAGTGATTACATGATGCTGACTATCAACTTAGGGCTTACTTCCATGGAACAAGAAATTGAAGAGTATGAAGGCTCTAGTGCTGTAATCTTAGGGAGATTGAGGAAGGAGGTACAGACTAAGAAAGAGTTAAAGAGGGAGAATGAGAAGTTAAAGAAGTACTTGTAGGATTTAATGAAGCCTTTGCAATCCATCAGCTCCTCATCATCTACTGCAAGCTTCCTACCACATGAAACAATAATCGAGTTGGAAAGAATGAAAGCTACTACCCATGCCACAATGAGTTGGTTGTAAGGAGTGCAAGTTAGAGGAGATAATGCTATGAAGGACCTTCTTTCGACCAGTGGAGATGCTATGAGGTCCATAGATTGGTTAAATAACGTAGTTGCTCAGGATATGGAGGATGTGGATCTCTTGCTGCAGAAGACCGAAACCATCATGGAATATACTGAAGATAAATTGGTGAGTGATGGTATTCTTCTTTCCGCCAGAGTTGCAGAACCTTGAGAATGGTTTGAAGTTTTGCAAATAAGGTAGAGGGTTCTGAAGAAGGTGTATAAGCAAAGGAGACAAATTTTGGATACCCTGACTGAGATCTATAACAAATGCATTTCCTTCTTTGAGGTCATGACAGGAAGGAAAAGGTTTGCACTGAAACCTCTGAGTTTGGAGTAGTTAAGAAAATGGTGGCGAGATGTATATTCTCCAAATAATGAGGATCCAGTCATTGAACACCAGTTGGATGATGCATCCACATACATTGCAGTAATGGACAAGTTCCAAACCAGTAAAGAGGAATGGGATAAAATAGTGGAGTAGTCAAGAGAGGACATAAAGTCCATTGAAAGGAGAATCAAGGTTTTAGCTATGCCACCTACAGCTGACCTGGATAGGATATTTTTGATTGTACAGGATAAGATGGGGCATGCTATGGATAAAGGGGGAAGCAGTTAATGCAATGCTACATCAGAATTTGTGCTTTCCCATTATTTCCCTTCTCCTTCACATGCATTGGTCCAGATTATGTTGGAAATCTTAGGCCGACCTGGATGGCTTACATGCATTTAATGCATATGTTATTTTATTTTGAATTCCTCTTAGCCAACTTGTTTTATGGTCATTTGCTATTGTAAACCTTAGTCAGGCCAACATATCTTAGGGCTTTCTATAAATATGGCATTCTCACTTATTTGTAAGGGCTAGATAGTTTTACTTTGGAGTGAATTAAGCAATATAGGAAGAGTTAGAGTTAGAAGTTAGTTCATTTTGGGTAGGTGTTGTAACACAGAACACTCAAATTGTTGTTGTTATTGGGTGATTCAATACAATTGAAGACATTATGTTCTTGGTGAATTCTCTTGTGTTGATTTATCTTGCATGGTTCTTGTTGTTCTATCTTTTGAGATTGCTTGAGAAATATTAGATATATGTTATAGTTAAAATTAGATATGATTCAATGGTGTTTATGGTTTGATGCTTGAATTGTTTGTAGAAATCCCTGGTCCATACTTTTTGCAACTAGCTGACTGTTAGTTGCTTTGCTAAGTTAGCCTAGACTTTAATATTCATTGTGCTTAGTTCAATTGTGAAGGTTTATTCATTTCAATTGAAATAGGGTTGTTTTGGATGAATGTTCATGATCTGAAAATCTTTAATGCCTTAGAAGATTGCACTATTTTTGTAAGATTGTAGATTCATCTAGGTCAAGCAAGAATTAGTTTTTAAGGGATTGGTCCATTTCAAGTGTTTCATTATTTGTATTGTTAATATTAGGGGTACTTTTAATCTTAGAAATCTATTCTAAACCTTATCTCTTTTTCTCTTTCTTTTATCATTCAATTTAGATTTAGGATTGGAAGTATCACCATATTGCTGGATTAGATAAATTTAAAGATTTAGTATTTGCTTGTAGTAAGGTCCCTTTGTGATTATCAACATTTTCACATTATCACTGAGTTTTTTATGCATTGTCAAGACTTGATATTAGAGACCTTGGGGTTATCTCTTGAGGCTTGCTGATAGAGATTTACCTTTCAAGAGAGATCGGATATTATATTCTGTCTGAGTTGTTGCTATGTAGAAAACACCATGAACACCACATGCCTTGTAAATGTTGACAATCAACTTATGGAATTCCTTAAGTCAACTGTAGGACAAGAATCCCCCCTAATTTCCAATGGAATGATATGCTATCAAACACATTGATAAAAAGGCCATTAGTAATTTTTTCTCACACAACAAAATATCAAAATAAATTTAGTGCTTAATCAATTTTTTCTCATCTATTTCCACCCACTTTCCTCTCAACAATTTAGTATTTGTACACCATCCACATCCTCTCTCCATGGCATCCTCTGTGAATAAAAATTCTCCCATAGAAGCTTTCACCACACTACTATTGAGAAGGAAGAAGCAACTTGTGGGACCACGGTAAAAATTGCTCTACCACACCAAGCTGATGAAGGAGCTGTAGGACAGTGGTGGTCACCGCACTACCGTATGCCAGTGGTAGAAGACTTGTAGGAGTCACCACAACACCTCTAGGAACAAAAGGAATACTTACATGCCACCATAGAAGATTTCACCACACTACTGCCGAGAAGGATGAAGCACCTTGTGGGACTGTGTGTAACGTCAAGGGAAAAAAAAACACATATGCTCATTATTTCCTTAAGTTCTCGAAACTAATTTCATCACTATATTCAAATGAAGTAACATACATCAATGAATCAAAGTATATCTAACAAGTTCATGCCTTCACTGGATTTAGCCATGCGGGCTTACACAAGAATTTCATAACAACAATACATGTAAATTTGGATACTATAATACAAATTAAGATAAAAGCAAGATCATAAATGCACCCACAAGAAACCATAACACAAAGATTTTCATGACTTAAAAACCCTCGTAGGGATGAAAAAACCACTCGTAAAAAGTGCCTCACTGGCTTGATAAAATACCTCACTGGCAGAGCCCTACTGGCTACATAATCTCAATGGTTACAAGATGCCTCATGGGAAATGATCATATTGTCTCATTGACATGACCATTCATTACATATTTTTTTATATCACAAGGAACATGTTGAAGTTCCTTTACAAGTCACATAAATCTACAAGTAACTTTTAATTGTTTCCACAATTGCATCATCCTTGCATAGGAAAATAAGGGAATGCCAACACTATCTTGAATCGTTCCCAAGTGTTTGCAAATAAGGAAACTCTACTTCTAATGACCTCTTAATTATCACACAAGTGCACTGAAAAATTCATCACAAATGTTAGCTAGAAACTATTACAAACATGTCGGTGAGCATCTCTTTCTCATACAAGAATATCTGTTTAATGCCTTTGGTAAACAAGATTCCTAATTTTCCTTCCAAGTGGTAAGATAAAGAGTAAATACATACCTAACAAGTTTCCTCAATTTTTTTCTTCACATGATGTGGTTTTAGATCTATACTGTATTTAAGTTATATTCTATCATTATAATAATTTTCACATGATTGCATTTGAATTCTAACATATTGTACCCACAATTGTAAAGATACACGCAAACAACTAATTTGTAAGTTAGTGTTAGCAACACAAATAATCATATTTAATAAACACTCTATAAGTTAAATGATCATCAAGGAAAACATTACGTTTAGTCGCTTATGGAGTTGGGATGATAATGGCATGACTTTGATAAATAAATGGGGTTGAAACTTTACTAATGAATGTCACACCATCCTTGCAAGATCATTATTACATGCAAATTCCTTGATGTGAATGTTAACCATCAATAGGGATGATTATAGTAACACAATAGAGCAAGTATTACTTAATAATATAATTCATTTATTTAATAAATCTTTCTTTTATCTAAGAGTAAATAAATCATTTTTCTCTATTTTAATTTCCAATTTTATCTTTCTAACATAATAATCTAATCTCATAGAAAAAATTTGTTCTTTTTCTAATCTCATAATACATACATGCATATATACATATATCTATACTTATCTATTTATATATATATATATATATATTTTAAACATAGTACAACTTTCAATAAAATAGAATATAAAATGGCATAAACATGCACATACAAACATACATATTTAAACAAATATATCTATTTGAATGCCAAAATATACATATTCTTCGATTAAAGGTGAAATAAAACATATTAGGAAATATCGATTTTAAAGCAATTCGGAATATTCATAGAGGAAGCAGAGAAAGATTCCCAATGAATAGTGATTGAATACCAAACTCATTAATTATGTAACAATTAACAAGAATAGGGCAAGTGAAATGAAATCAGATATTTCAAACTTAAAATGTGTTCACTAAAGTGTAATTCAAATGCAAGGCTTCAGTTACCAGACAAAGGCATATTCAATGATTTCCATGCAAAATGCTATACACTGAATGTGAATTACCTACTTAAATGCAGTTTTTAACTCCAAACAACGAATTCTATAATCTTTAACTTTATATGCAAACAACATAGGCACTAAATACCAGTCATAACCATAATAAAGTAAATCAAAACCAAAGTAAGAAACTCGGCTCGTATCAAATCAAGGGAGACACTGGAAGTAAAATACAACTCACGGCTACAATGCAAACATACACCAAACCCAAATCGCTATAGATAGCGAGAAAAATGGATGCGAAGTTCAAGATTTGCTTAGAGATAAATTACACAGTAATTGGACAAGCTAGACCAAATGATCTTAAAGGTTTGTGGTGGAAAGGGTTTTGGTTAGCGGTGTCCTTTCAAAATCAAGTGCAAGGAAAGTCTAAGAATATCTTACAAGTATATGCATGCATACGGTAGTGGTCTTGGGCAGTTTTTAATATTATTCATTGATTTCAAAGGTATGGTGTTTTAACGCCTGCCAGCTGACATAATGGAGACTGTCCTCTCCCTCAAAAAAAATGTTCAAGAATAACTGCTACGAACCTCCGAAAATTAATTTTCTGAAACAGTTGCCAAAAAAACAAAATAAAAGATTTCTCCCATCGCCCGTTAATGCCTCCCAACCACAGAAAATAGTTTCCATATGATGATGATATTTTTAGCATAACTTATTAATTTCACTACTTTCTTTCACTCATGCAATTTCTTCTATTTAAATAAAATAGTATTTACTTTTACACTGTGCAAATTAACTGCATGCAATAACTAATGACTTTATTACTTTATTTATTTAATTAAATAATCAAATCTACTTATTGAAAATAGGGGTCGTGACACTGCGATAAAAACCACTCTACCACACCGAGCTAATGAAGGAGCCACAGGACAGTGGTGGTCACAAAAACAAGGCAAGAGTTGGAATTATTTCCAACACTCTGGATCCTGTGATACACAACAATGAAAATAGGCTAATAGGAACTCAATTAGGATCACTTGGCACCGCCTTAGGCGCCCCAAACTGATTACATTAATAGCCAAAAGTTGGCGCTAAAGTTCGCATTAACTAACGCCGACTAAAGCGCCAAATATTGAATCAAAATTAAAAATTAAAAAATTTCCCGCATGAAGGAAGAAATTAGATGACAAAAAAGGGAAAAACACCATGCAAAGGAAGAGAGCAAGGCGCTAGTAGCAACTGATGAGAAATTTGATTTAGTTTGCAACACCATAGGTAAGGTTACAATTTTTTTTTTCTTGGTTGAATTCATGATTGTTTACTGCTCTTTGTATTGCATTTGAATTCATTATTGTTTACTGGTTCGTGGCCTAACCTATCCAAGCAACCTCTAAATTGTCCCATCATTATAAATTTTAAAACCTTTGAGAAACCAACAAAAGAATTTACCCTACCCATTTGAGCTTTGGCTCAAAATATTATAGCATGAAGCCAGGATGCACGAAGGAAGTCTGGTGAGGAGAGTATGCAGGTATTTGAATTTTCTCATAAGATTATATCAAATTTATTAAACGGTATTTAATTTTTTTTTATCAGTGATAATATTTTTATTTTATTTAAGATAAATCAAAATATACAAAGCTCCAAATAAAAATTTCTTCTAGCACCATCACATCATGTCTGTTAAAATAGAATAAAAACCTATGGATAAAAAATCCCTACCACAACTGCTTGAAAACTATCCAACCAAATACTACCCAAACCCCACCTAATTATAGTATCGAAACCAAAAATAGGGCTTAACCCCTTAAGCTTATACATCAACATCTAGCTTAAACATAGTAAACTATACAAAAAATGAGCATTGAGTTTACGCGGAAGTTCTAGAAGTGCTGCCCAGATGCAATGGGCACAATTCCATGAGTGGCTTCACCTTATTTCTCAGATGAAAACCCTTCTTCTCACACAACTCCTTTCTGGCGATGGCTTTGAGTCTTGCTATTATCTCCTCAGTCTCTATTATTTTGATGCACAGTTTCAAAGCCTACCACCCTTGTTCCACACCCTCTCTCCACACGGGTTTGGTTCTTCCTTTTGGCCACCTAATGGAAGGGCAATTTATTTGTGCTACTTTTGGGTCCACACCTTCCATTCCTTCACTCACATTAAATCCTTTTCTTGGTATAGCCCATTCTAGGATACTCTCCATGTTCACTAAGAAATCCCTATGCACCAACACTTTCATCACTTTCCTTACAACCTCCGCAGAATATCCTAAGTCCACTCCCCACACCATGATCAAAGAGTATATATCCATATTAGTCTGATATCTATGCTTGAAATCTTCAAAGCCATTGCCCAAAATGATTTGAACAGATTGCACCACCTTCACATCCTTGTATAGGAACAAGCCATGTAGTCTCTTCACCATCAATTTTCCAACAAAATGATCCAATTTCCTCCTCACTTTCATAGTGAAGTTGGCCTCCATTTCTTCTCTAGTATGTTAGCCACCAAAATACTTCACACCATCATCCTAACACTGTCCTTACTCCCACAAACCAAGAAGTATTGAAGGAAATGCAAGGAAAAACTTCATTACATAGCGAATTGTCGACCATCACCATTAATTCCGAATGCACGTCCATCGTCGACAACAAAACCTTCATCAATGCTTCATGTCCTTCAAGAATTTCAAAAAACATTGCTCTACTTACTAACTAACACCACCTTGCATTAAATGCAATGGACAAAAATTACTCCACAGAAGCTCCTCTAAAATCCTCAATTATAAATTTAGCCGCCTTTGTAAAAGTTAAAGCCCATTTCAAGAGGGTATCTGCTTCCATATTCCCTGTTCTCCTAACATGACTAATCTTATAATCCTCAAAAAGAGCTAATTATTCAATAATTTTCCTAATCACACCCTGCAAATGCCAAGCATCAATTCCTCCTTTTATTATTGCTTGGATGATTATTAAGGAATCACCCTCCACATGAATCCTTGTGGTCGAGACTTCCTGACTAACTTAATTGTGATTAAATTTTCTACTTCTTCAGCTACATTATTGGATCCTTCCTTCAGTCTCATTGCCCCAACAACCAACACATTCCCATCCCAATCTTGAACAATGCTACCAGCCCCTGATGGACCCAGATTACCTTTTGATGCCCCATCAAAGTTTACCTTCCACCATCCTTCCATTGGTTTCTCCCATTTTTCCACCTCTGAAGACAAATTAGTCGGATTAACCCAACCAAGCCCTTTAATGGGCCTAACGATATTTAAATTTTATTTGTGCATAGTTAAATTGAATTAGTATATTTTTTAGGGCAAGGCCTCTAAGGCTAGGATTGAGAAACTTCGTGTCGTGCATCATAGTGGCCAAAAAGGTTTACAGGCCTTGATCTATACATTTGTAAGTATATTTAATACGTTAAATGATATATTTTTTTATTTCATTGGAAAAAGTAAATGATTGCATATTAATTAGTTTAACTTGTCCATGTGCCATGTTTTGACAAGAGGAGAAATATGGCTGCCATCCAAAGCAATTTGAAAAGAATATGTTACAAAAAAAAAGTGGAATGATTTTGTAATCTGGATGGAGAACAAGGTATCAATACTTGAGTTTCAATAACTTAGTTGGATATTGTTGTGTTAATATGTCAATTTTCATCTTTTGTGTTGAGTTTATTATTGATGTGTATGATGAGTAAATAGAGCTTAAATCTTATGATAGAAGATGATCGTTTATGTGCATGAATAAATAGTAGAAGGATGTGGATGAACTCAATTCATCTGACTTTATGCCTCTTCACAGGAATTCCTCTTGAATCTCTAATATTAGGTTCCCAAGACTTCCTTGTAGCTTTTACCTTTCATTGCCGCCTTTCCTCTTCACTGTTAGACTCGTCTCCTTTTTCCTTATCTGCATTTCTAGCTTTAGATTCTAATTCATCCCATGTTTTACCTTCCTCCTCTTTAGTATCTTCTTCTTCTTTGTCCTCCTCTAACTCCACAAGAGATTCATCTTTTGAACCTTCCTCATCTGATTTTGATTCCTATTCTGCATCAGAGGGTTCGTATCCTTGATCTAACTCTTCTAAATTATTAGAATCATAATCACTAGCTTCCATATTCAAAAATTCCCAACCACCATCTTCAATAAATTTATCTGGATCATTAGTAATACTCTTCAAAATTGGGCTCCAATTCAAGTTCATTCTTCTTTTATAATACTTTATATCCATGGAGTTCATCCATTCCTTTATGTCATCAAGCGAAGGTTGAGGAATGGCATACATGTGAAGTACATCTTGCTTGAAGTCTTTGAAAACAATAGCCAATATCAAATTCCTTTTTCCCAAGTCCTACTCTCTCAAGGTTAACAATTCTCAATCTCACTAGTAGCGATTACTAAGAAAGGTAATTCCACCAACTCTACCAAATAGTTTACCATAGGAACAATAAAAGCAGAGGCTTTGAAAGGAAATCCATGAAAACCAAGCTCTCTAAATGGTATATCAAACTCTAGTTCAAAATATTTTAGATGAGGCTGCTCCCATAGCTCTCTTACTCGCTTGAAAAATCCTTGAAACTCTGACTTCTTAACATTCAAAAGATAAATGGAATGTCCTCAACACCCAGTAGAGCTATCCAAAAAATATAACTAAAAACACAAACGTGCCTCTGCACACAATGGCCTAATGGATGGTTGTCATAGAAGTCAAACTACCAAAGTAACAACACTGATCGAGTTAACATATATGCATCATTTACATAAATAGCTAAAATGCATAACAAATGTTAATCAATACATTGAATTTTGAGATGTGTTCAAATAAAAAAAACATGTTTTGGGGAAAATATTAGCAATGTGGGGGAAGAAAGCATTAACCCTAATAAAAGCATTTTATTTTGTTCTTGATACACCATATGTAAGTTTTCCTTGGATGACAGTACTAAATTTCTATATGTTGTACCCCTTAAATTTCCTACATGTTACAAATATGGAATATCAATGCACAACTTTGTATTGAGTCCAAAGGCCAAGGCATTCTAAATAAGGGTAGCCAAACTTGATAAGGATGCAGTCACTATTGCACGTATTGACAATCCAAAATAGTCATGTAAAGACAACTACTTGTGAAAACCATAATCAATCAAATTATGCACATTCAAATCTAAGTTTGAAAGTTTGCATTTCAGTCCATGCATCTAAGTCCTTGTTGAAGATTGAGGGTGTCAACAACAAAGCTAGAATAGCTCTCCTTAAACCATAGACAGTTTTAAAGTGCAGTATTTCCAAATTCAAATCCACTTCTCAACTAAGGAAAGGAGGTAGGATTGTTAGGTGCTACCTAAAACAGAGAAGGCCATAGAAAACATTGAAATAGAAGATCCAATAAGTGAGAAGGCATAGCTGTAGACCATAGATAATTTGAATTCTTGCAATGCATAGATTCTTGTGATACAAACAATAGGTGCTTACACATTGGCTGAATATATCCTCATCAAAATGACCAGAAAGAAATTTCAAATTTGTATGTAAACTCCGATAGTCAAGAAAAATAGTCATAAAAATTGGAAGTAAACTTTGGCAGACATGTAGGTGAACTTAATTCATCTGAATTTATGCCTTGTGGTAGACATCATGATCTCCCCTCCAAAATTTTGGACCACATCCATTACCTCCACATAAAACTGGACATTCTTGGTCTTCTTGGTTCCCACACCATGATATGGTTATGCAAATGAAAATGAAGCAAAGTAATCATCTCCTTCTCTACTGGCTGGAAGAATGCATGCTTAATGTTTTGATACATGATATCAGCTCTCTCTTATGCTCTCATGGTTGAATACTGAAATCCGTTATGGTGGGCCTCCAGAGTTCTAGTCATCTTTTATCCTCTTCCACCAAATGTTGGCCTGATCCACACATCTTCCAGCCTAATTGGCGTTGTTTTTGAAAGCTGAAGTTTCTCCTGAGTCACCAGTGTAGCTCTCTCTTCCTTTTCAGACTCTTTCATTGCTACAGATTGTCTCTGGGATTTAATCATTTGTACCACATGATTGATGTTTTTTGAATCCTTGCATCTAAAGGAAATTTCCTTAGCATAAATATTACTAGGGAATTTCAATGCTGCCATTGTATTTGGCATTAAAGCTAGTACCTACAACATTGAAAATTATCCTTATATAAGAATTCCCTCCATCTTGTTGGCTTGTAACACTCTTGATGGTGGCTACATGAAATTTGATTCTAATTCCTCTTCTACATCGGAGGGTTCATATCCTTGATCTGACTCTTCTGAATTATCAGAATCAAAATCACTAGCTTCCATATTCAAAAATTCCCAACCACCATCTTCAATAAATTTATCTGGATCATCAGTAATACTCTTCAAAATTGGCCACTAGTTCAAGTTCATTCTGCTTTCATAATACTTTATATCCATGGAGTTCAGCCATTCCTTGATGTCATCAAGTGGAGATTGAGGAATGGCATCAATGTGGAGTACATTCCGCTTGAAGTCTTTGAAAACAATAGCCATATCAAATTCCTTTTTCCCAAGTCCTACTCTCTCAAGGTTAACAATCTCAATCTCACTAATAGTGATTACTAAGAAAGGTAATTCCACCAACTCTACCAAACAGTTTACCGTAGGAATAATAAAATCAGAGGATTTGAAAGGAACTCCATGAAAACTAAGCTCTCTAAATGGTATATCAAACTCTAGTTCAAAATATTTTAGACGAGGCTGCTCCCATAGCTCTCTTACTCGCTTGACAAATGCTTGAAACTCTATATTGATTTTATTTTCCCTGTCCCTCTTTTGTTATTCTTCCTCAATTTTATCAAGATCATACATTGGCCATCTTGCCCCTCCTAAAGTTTGGACCACATCCATTACCTCCTGTAGACACATAAAAATGACCTAGGTTTGCAAGCTCTATTTTACCACTTTCTTCCTAGCATTATTATGACATTTAATTATGACCTTGGTCCACATTCGAGTATTAATTAAATAATTTATAATTGTTTAATTAATTCATGTCTCTTATATTCTTCATGATTATTGAATAAATAAATTATATTCATTAATTCAATACGTCACTAAAGGTTTATTGTCCTTTTACAATTAAATAAATTTCTTAATTTATTTAATTTCCTTCATTCACTTATGTTCTCTCGATTATTAAATAAATGAATTTTATTTATTTATTTAATAATTCACTAATTCTCATAATTAAATGAATTTATTAATTTATTTAATTATTGGTCATAATCCTCTAAATTAAATAATTATCTTTAATTATTTAATTGCTAAAATTAACATTTCCCTCATTTTAAATAAATTAAATTATTTAAAATGATATCACATTCTTAATTGTCAGTTCATTTTGGTAAATAATCCGAAAAAGATTATTTATTGTCACACAAAATCCTTATTTTGAATTAACTTAATTCAAAAAGGTAATCTTCTTCCAAAAATGAAGTAATTGAGCCAATTATTGATTTTTTGAATCTACTTTTCAGTTTGACTCTTATCTCTTGATTTTTCGAATCTTAAAAATTAAGCAGTTGTTATCTTCTTGATTTTCAATTTTTTTTATTTTCTGACTAATTATCACATTTATTCTCGACTGCCGATTCGATTTTCTCAAATGACATCTTGACCACTCATTTAATAATTTCGCCCTAACCCTAATTAGGGATTGTCACATGAGATCTCGTCCATTGATTTTAGGCTTTGTTAGCTTTCAATCTCGTCCGTCCATCCAAAATTGCATTTTCTATAAAATGCCAATTTTGGTCACATCTTCGACTACTCACGCTCATATTCACATGTCACAGCATTTATAATATTTTCATACTTGATTTCATTAAGTCTTAGGCATTTCTTGGCATAGTCATTCCTCATAATCATAGGCATAGTCATCAAATCCTTCAAAGCTTGTTTAGGACATTGACATAGTCAAATATTGCTCACACACTCAATCTGAGGGCAACATTTGTAGCAAGTTAGAAGGTGATATGGAGGTGAATCATGGAGGCTTTGCAGGAAATATGGTATAATCGTTTTATTTTTTTATCTTTCATTGTACTTCATAGCTCTTTGGGTTTTTGTTTATTGATCTAATCATGCTAACCTTTACCTAAAAATACCCATTGATACATTAGTGAACCCGACGTCCTCATTTTTTTGTTTTCCATATGGTTTTTGTTATTCTCTGTCATTTTTGTAGGTACAGGTATGAAATGCCACATTTGTTTTTTTGCACTGCATCTGATGCATCGCGATGCATTTGAAGGATAAAACGACACAATTTCTCTGTAGTGACGCATACGTAGTACAAAAATTTTCATTTGAAATATCAAGATGCATTTGCTACAAAGAGAGACGCATTCAATTTGCTGTGACACATTTTCCTGGTAACTTTTTCTTCCTTTTTGCATTCAGTTTTTTCTACTTTCTAGTCTTTTGGTTTGGCATTCTAGTTTTCTTTTCTGCATTCTGCCTAACATAGGTTTTTCATGTTACTAATCTTTGTTTGTAGCATGTGGCGGTTAAATTTCATGGGCCCATGACTTTTTCTAAGACTACTAACGTGTGGTTTTGTAGGTTCGAGTGTCCAAGATTCATTCCCAAAACATTGTGCTTGTTATTTTTAGATTAAAGCACATTTCTTTTTGGTGCATTTAAAATTAACATGTCTTCCATATTGTCTAATTGTGTTTGAAAGTGGTAGGCAAATATGCTCTCACCTTGTGCAAACTAGGTGATCAGAAAGCCAGACCCACTTTATCCTTATGTTACCTTGATGCAATAACCAAAGTATCCTCTCCCCTTGCGCAATCATGTGATCATGGGTGTAAGACAAATGATTATTGCCTCTAGAAATTGGGCTTGCTTGGGGATTTCATCACCCCAATGCGACTCAAATTGGAAATGGAGCTAAAACCAAGCTACCCCCGACCGGTATATAAATGTGAATGTTAAGGGAAAACCTAAGATTATGAGTGCGGATGTGTCATACAAACAAAGTAGTACTTCCATAAACCCTATTGAGCTTAACCTCTTTAGGCTGGAGTGCCACCTAATTAGTGATTAATCTCTTGCCCCATGTATGGCCACTTGAATGGGGGTACCAAATTAAAAACTCTTGTGTAGTAAGCCCAAAACCTTCTATTTGCTAGTACAACACTGGTCGGTGTGAATCCTTCCATGTCTTCGCAGTCTTTAGTAGAGGTCATCAATCTACCATGGGAGTTTCATGGAGATTGGAAGCTTGGTTGGCCTGAGAAGAGAGTGCATTGTAAGGGGGAGCCCATGCAGCCAAGCTTTTGGATTCACATGCTACTGATATGCAGCTGGGGAAACCCATGTGGAGTCTAGCGAATACTGTCCTAGCTTAACCATAGGATTGTACTTGTTCTCTTGTGTGTTTGTTTACTTTTCAGAATATTGTGCTTGCCAAGTGTTTGTTGGTTACTGAAATGAAACAAACAACACCCAAACATCTAGAAACAAACTGTCAAACTTTAAGCAATTCATATTTTTGACCACAAACATCATAAATTTGACCTTTTTACATTCTGCAATGCATTTGTCAAAACACAATCGCTCTGTTGCATCGTATTTGCCATATTTTGCAACACATCTGATTTATTCAAACACATTTGCTAATCTAAACATCGCATTTTCCTGTCTTGAGACACATTTTCCATATTTAAAGCCACATCTAGAAAATAGAATCACATTTGACATCTATAAATCTGCATTTGAAAAACTTAACCACATTTGACATTTCTAGCACCACATTTGATAACTGAAACACATTTGTTGCCTGTAATGATGCAATCACCTGACATAAAACCAAACACTTTCTCAGACCAAGATTCAAGTCCAGACATCGTAGCCTACTGTCAAAACATCTTTTTCAAAGGTCTCTGTTAGAAACCAGAATTGAAATTGCTCAAAACGTCCATCATTTACATTCATTAGCTTGCACTTTAACCATAGGTTTAAAATTTCCATATTTTAGTTGCATTCCCTAGGCATCATAATTGTCATTTTTAACATAAATTTGTCCTTAGGTTTCATAGTGGCAAACTTTGGATTAGGCCAAATCTCCACACTTTGTAAATACCATTGTTTTCAAAATTAGGTTATCTTGGGACATAGTCATTATTCCTCTTTTCGGTCATTGTCATTTTTGTGAGAACTTCCAACTCAACAGTCTAGTTAGGTAGGCTCACTCATCATTTCGACCTTGTCATTTAGTCCCTTTAGCAAGTCCTTTTGATAACCAAAATTGGGACATAAGTCAAGCTTAGAAGTGGTTAAGTGAAACCTTTCTCCAAATATTGTCCATCTTTAGTCCTCATTTTAAACTTAGACTTTGCATTGTCCATCTCTAGTCCTCATTTTGAACCTAGAATTTGTATTAATCATCTTAGTCCTTCGTCGGCATTATCATCTTAGTCCTCATTTGACACTTTGGCTTTGACAACCTTGCCATTTGACATCAATTATTTCCTTAGTCATCACCTTGCATTGTCATCCTTTATTCCAAA
Organism: Sequoia sempervirens; assembly: GCA_007258455.2. Taxonomy (NCBI): domain Eukaryota; kingdom Viridiplantae; phylum Streptophyta; class Pinopsida; order Cupressales; family Cupressaceae; genus Sequoia; species Sequoia sempervirens. The sequence goes on along the minus strand of VDFB02387896.1, from coordinate 36,991 downwards.
ATACAAAAAAAAAATTATAACTTTTCATCCTAGTCGTCATTTTGCATTAGACATTTTCTTTAGGAAACACTATTGCATTGTCATCCTTCATTATCAAAAATCCAAAAAACATAGTCTTGCATTGTCATCCTTTATCACAAAAATACAAAAAAAATAGGCTAGTATCATCCTTTCATTTAGTCATCATTTTTTTCATTACCCTCATTTGAGAAATTCCCTTTTATGGTGGAAACTAGACTCCAAAGAAAGAAAAGACAATTGGAAAACTTTAGACAAGATTCTAATTCCAATGTCACCAATCACACTTATGACCCAAATTGGACTTTTGATGACCCATTTAGTAACATGAATACTCAACCTCTCATGACCATACCATCCTCATCAAACAACCCCTTTGAACCATTCTTATGTAAGGATGAATATGGACAAATACTTGAGGAAAACCTAGAGGTAGCAGCACAGGATCCAAAGGTGGCCTACTTTGTAGAACAAATGGTCTTATATGACAAAGATAGATATTTGGCCATAATTTTAAGTCAAGGAGCTAAATTACCTCATGGCTTCGACATTGATACTTTGAGATCGACATCTCCTGACAATAACGTCAACAATACACATAACATGTCCAATAGTGGTCAACCTCCAAACACCACAAGCAATACCTTTTTTTATGGTACCTCACAAAATATCACGACTATGAATGCTACCTCCAACATTCCAAAGAACTCTAATTCAATAAACACTACATCCATTGGAGGAACACAATCTGTCACAGTGCCCACAATATCCACAATACTATCACAACTAGCTGGAACAACCTTTGGGTCCTCGACAATGTGGGAAAGTTATTCCAATCCTCTCTTTACCACTACGTTAAATGCCATGGGGGCATCATCAAGCCATAAAAATACTCCATTGACAACTACATCTAGTACCATGAATATATCTTCATCATATCCTCTCATTGGTACCTCACATAATCCTTTGGGTGAAGGTAAATGATGTATATTTATTCAAGGACCACAAAAAAATGTTAACGCGTCAACACAACTTAATGCCATCACCTCCCAAGGACAAAATATGACCATTCCCCTTGTACATACCCAAAAAATTTGGACAAGGAAGAAAAAACACACAACCTATGGCATCATTCACACATCAAAATATTCATGGTCGCCATACTCCCCAAATATTGACCCAAATGGCTGGGGGTACATCTCAACATACTCATCCCATATTCATACCCACCAACATGCCCCCAATCCAAACTTTCAATACCAACAACATGGAAATTGGAACACACCATACATGTCACAACAACATTTATCTCAACAACACACCAACATCCACTCGCAAAAAATGGGGACCTATGGTGTACCAATCGATCTGATGTATGGGGCCACAAATGACCATATAATCGATGCCTTGCAAGCAAAGCTGATAGGTCTAGAGAAGACCATAGAAAACATACAAATATTTGGCAAGAAATCAGAAGTTTCATACAATTTATCCGTATATCCCTTTGATATGAACTTATACATGCCACCATTTCCTCTGGGATATGTGTCACCTAATTTTACCAAATACAAAGGAAAGACAAACCCCATTGAACATGTCTGAGCATTTGCAACCAACTGTATGGATGTCGAATATGAACCAACATACTTGATGAGACTCTTTTCTAAAAGTCTTGCAGGTCCTTCCCTTGAATGGTTCTCCACTCAAAAGGATATCCAAACATGGGATGAACTTAAACGAAAATTCATAAAAAATTACTCATACAACATTGACATGGACACCTCTATTACTAGCTTATGTAATCTCACGCAAGAGGACATTAGTGAAATGGTCATCCCATTCTTCCAAAAATGGAGAAGTCTAACTAGTCATTGTCACATTGACATAACTGAAAAGGAAAAGGTGGACATGTTCGTTCAAACACTTCTAGGACCCTTAAAATATGCATTACAAGTGCATTGTTGCACAACTTTTATGGACCTATTTGAGAAAGCCCTCATTGTAAAGGGAGAGCTAAAATACGGTCCTAAAAACACAAACACAAATCCTCCCATTGACAAAAATAAGTACTGGGTGAAAAATAAACATGTTACCAATGACAGTGTTGTTGATGCCAAGGCTGTAAATAGTATGGTTCTTGTACTGGCTCTGAAAGGAGTTCAACTACAAAACAAGCCAACGATGATACTAACATGCCCCACCAATGCCACCCCAAACAACCAAAATGGTCAAAATAGTCACAATCTAGGACAATACCATCAGATAAGACAATTCCCCAGGGGTTGCACGTACACTCCCTTGGGTGAGCCCATGGAGGAAGTCCTTAAGAAATTCCTTTAGAACGGTTTCATCACACTTGAAGAACCAAAGTCATATGACCCAGGATAGTTTAAACCATCATGGTGGGACGATAATGCTTTCTGTGAGTACCACCGAGCTAAAGGACATAAGACATCATCCTATTGACAACTCAAAAATATTGTGCAAGACCTTATCAAGAGTCGAATAATCGAGTTGGGTGACCCACAATTTTTGGCAAATTTTGACCATACCATTCATAAGAACCCATTGAAAGACCATGGCTCTAATAACACTTCCACATCAAGTCCTAAGACAAACAATAATCAATCCAATTACACCCATGCCAAGTATGACTATTCTAGTGGACCTACTATATACAATGTCCGAACTAATGATGAATACATCAACACCATCATAGTCAAACTAGCACCTCATTGCAATGCCACTACGCGAAGTGGCAAGATCACCATAGCTGGTTTGCCTCTTGCTAGGCAACCTAAGATCATCATTCCTGGTCCATCTCCTAGGCAGTCACAACCCGCCTCGACCACAAAGCAGTGGCAACCTAAGAGTCAGTTTAACCTTATCGACTGGCTTGGCAAAACTCCTCCGCATATTTCCATACTTGAGCTACTTCGCATTTCTCCCACGCATAAGGCTATACTGGATAAAAACTTGCAAGAGTCCTCCATCCCTAAGGATATTGATGTCAACCAATTTGAAACCATGGTGGGATGTCTCACTACACCTCATCACATCACCTTTTTCTAATCAGTATTATTTGTCACAAAAGACCAACCATAACGATGCACTACATATTGAAACTTTCATCCATAAGTACAAGGTCAGAAAAGTTTTAGTAGATGGTGGAATAGGATTGAACATATGCTCCTTAAAATTGGTTAAGGCTCTAGGATTTTCTAATGCATGTGTAGACCCTACAAAGAGTATAGTCATAAAAGCATATGATGATGTAGAACGTTCTTCACAAGGCGTTATTTCTCTTCCTATTAGAGTGGGACTAGTCATTGTGGATACAACTTGCCAGGTCCTGGATCTAGAATTACCTTACAACATCTTGCTCGACCGCCCATGGATTCATGCCCTAAAAGTTGTTCCCTCCACATATCACCAATGTTTAAAATTCCCATTTGACAGCACAAAAATCACTATATATGGAGATCCTAACCCTTTTCAATATTGTACCAACCTAAGAGGTATTTCCAAAAATCAAGTACCCATCAACTAAGAAGCTCCTAGCTCCTCTTCTTCTAAATACGTCGACCCATCCACACTCACATCATCTTCCATGACCACTCCGTCCACATCTTCCACCATGCCACCATCTTCCACGCTTCCTAAGGATGAATCCAATGTTAAGATCCAAGACCTAGGCTGTGGAGAATTCAAACTGAATACAACATACAACATCACACGAATACCCAAGTCTTCATAGATCTATGATTGACCATGTTTTAGAATGGAACCCAAAGAAATTTTCAAAGTTCCACCAAAAATAGTTTCCATAAAATGGGGAGACATGAGTAACGAGAACCTTTCCAATATTATAGGAAGGCTCTATATAGAAATGGTCGACCTACCCCCATTACTGGTTAATAAATATGGCAAGGGATATGAAATGATGAAGGCTAAGGGCTATGATGGAACTAGTGGCCTAGGCAGAAATAAAACCAGATGAAGAGAGCCCATAAAACCTTTCAAAATACCAAAGCATCTTGGGTTAGGGTATGGATTTCCTGACAATGATGAGTGATGTACCAGTGGACTTTCGAGTGAGCACGTGCATGCTTTGGAAAGAGTCGAGACCGCTAAGGAAACCTTCATTGAAACTGACTCCCAAGAGTGGGAATTTGGATCCCAATGATCATTAAGTGATTGTTGCCTCAATGATTTGTTCATTGAAATGGGAGAGCTTACCTCTGAACAAAATTTTTGGCAAACATTTAAAATCAATTAGGCACCAAATAGTCACAGCTCCATTTCCCTTCCCCATGACATACAAGACCCACCACCTGAATCTAGTAAGCATCAGTTGAATGTATCTAAATTTCTAGATAACACTGACAACCACAACTCTGAGTCCTTCACCCCTTACTTTGACAATGAATATGAAACAAGTGAAGGGGAATATTAGATAGAGTCCGATCTGGAATTGGATGATGATAATTTCATCTACAATATCTTTGAATCTGTCTGCATGATTTCCACATCCTCCCTTCAATTCACCAACACCGACGATGGCATTTCCCTAGTCTATCCACAATTAATCGATTGGGACCAACAAGGCTCGCTAGTCCTAGACACCTTTTAGAATGATGAGGCTATCACAGAATTTATGGGATTACGTGAGGGCATACCTTGTGGTGATCACAAGGTAGGATTCACCATTGACCTAGATTGTGTAGCCTACTTCGGTGAGACTGCTCCGTCCTCCAGTCGTAAAATTAAAAATAAGAATAAAGCAAAAAATGAAACGTCTTTAGGTGAAAATTGAAAGGTGCCTTCTGATGACAAAAAAGTAAAAACAAAGGACATATCTGTGGGTGAAAACCTCTTAGAGGCGCCCAAAGATGGAGGATTGGACTTTCTTCTTGTAACTCAAGAGAAATCAGCTATGCTCATAGAAGAAACCATAGAAGACAACATATCAACAACAAAAGCTCCCAAAATGGTCCTCTTTGATGCATCCTTGACTGAAGAGGAGAAACTGTAATTTCACAAATTCTTTGCAGAATGTACAGTCAACTTCACATGGTCCTATGCTGACATGCTGGGACTAGACCCAGAACTGGTTCTGCACCATCTGCCACTATTGCCAAATGCCAAACCAGTTAAACAAAAGTTACATAAAATGCATCCTCAAGTCGCTCTATTGGTCAAGGCTGAGTTGAAGAAACTTCTAGATGCTGGGTTCACATGGTCTATTGATTACGGTGAATGGATATCTAACCTTGTGCTAGTAACAAAGCCAAATGGAATGATCCAAGTCTGCACAAATTTTAGGGACTTAAACAAGGCATGCCCAAAATATGACTTTCTTTTGCCTAACATTGATATCATAGTTGATCTCATGGCAGGATACAAGATGTTGTCCCTCATGGACAGTTTCTCAGACTATAATTAGATTCGCATTGCCCCCGAAGATCAACATAAAACAACATTCACTTGTCCTTGGGGTACATACTGCTGGAATGTCATGTTGTTTGGTCTAAAAAATGCAAGCGCCAGATATCAGAGGGCTATGACCATAATCTTTTATGACATGATGCATAAAATAATGGAAGATTACATAGATGACCTTTTGGCTAAATCAGTAACAAGAAAATATCATCTGAAGGTGTTAGACACAATTTTCAAGAGACTAGAAGAATATAAAGTCCGCCTGAATCCTAAGAAATGTGTCATTGGTGTAACATCTGGTAAACTCTTGGGATACATAGTTTCTTGAAGAAGCATTGAAGTTGATCTAGAAAAAGTCAAAGCCATCATGGACATGCCTCCTCCTAGAGGAATAAGCGAAATTAGGACATTACAGGGCAGGGTACAATCTATTTGGTGCTTTATAACACAATTGGCAGAAAAATGTCAACCATTCCAATATCTTCTACGCAAAGGCATCCCCTTTGTGTGGACAAATAAATGCCACAAAGAATTTCAGCAAATAAAGACTACTTACTATCACCGCCAATCCTCATGCTTCCCATTCATGGAAAACCTTTGATCTTATACATCTCTTCTACTACTTCAACACTGGGGGCATTATTAGCACAAAACGACCAAGAAGAAAAAGAAAGGGCCATATATTATATCAATCGGACATTGGTCGGGTATGAATTGAATTACACATCAATTGAATGCGTTTGTCTAGCAATTATCTTTACAGTTCAAAAGCTCAGACATTATATGTTGAGCCATCAGACACAGATGGTAGCAAATATTGACCCCCTCAAATATCTATTGAGTCGTGCAGCATTGACCAGACGTCTGGAAAAATGGGTCACAATTTTGAGTGAATACAACATTCAGTATGTAGAAAGAAAAGTGTTCAAAGGACAAGTGATTGCAGACCAATTGGCAGACGGACCTATACAAAGTCATCACCCCTTAGTGGCAGATTTCTCAGATGAGTCAATATTCCATACAAAACCAAAGTCACCCTGGAGGCTATACTTTGATGGATTGCATACTAATCATGGCTCAGGGGCAGGGATATTGTTTATCACCCCTCAAGGAGATTTTATTCCCAAGTCTTTTCGCATAGCTTTCCCCTACACAAATAATGTGACAAAATATGAGGCACTAGTTATGGGACTTAGAATGGCAAGAAAATGGAAAATCAAAGCACTGCATGTCTATGGGGATTCTCAGTTAGTCATCAACCAAGTTAATGATGACTATGACACAAAAGATGAGAAGCTAATGCCCTAAAAATGAATGGTTGATAGCTTCCATACATACTTTCACATGGTGACTTTTGAGCAAGTTCTGAGAACAAAAAACAAGGCGGCATATTCCATAGCTACAATAGGCTCTCTCCTTGACATTCCAAGCAATATGCCTTAGCTGGAATTCCTGATAGAACAATTGTTGGTCCCCGCCTATGATATTCCAAAATTAGATATGGTTTGTGAGCTAGTTGGTCCCAATTCTCCCTGGTACCAAGACATTCATGACTACCTTAAGTCTCAAACCCTCCCCTCTAATCTTTCCAATAACCAGAGGAAGTCCTTTATTCGAAAGCCACAAGATATGCCATCGTTAGTGACACCATTTACTGTCGTAGCTTTGATAACACCCTCCTTAGATGTCTCGACACCAACAAAGCACGCACAACCTTGTGCGAAGTACATGAGGGTATATGCGGGTCTCATTCAAGTGGTCCTACTCTGGCCAAGAAGATAACGAGACTTGGGTACTATTGGATGACCATTGAAAAAGATGCACTAGAATATATCAGGACTTATCGCCAATGTTAGATTCATAGTGATTTGATTCATGCTCCAGTGCAAGAACTTCGACTAATCACTTCTCCTTGGCCCTTCGCACAATGGGGATTTGACCTCATGGGAAAGATCCATCCTACCTCATCAAATGGCCACAAATTCATCATAACCATTGCTGAGTACATTACGAAGTGGATCAAAGCCATCCCCCTGACGTACATAATTAGCAAACAAATCTCCAAATTCATTCTTAACTATATCATTTGTCGGTATGGCCTTCCACAATCCATCATCACTGACAATGGATGTTCGTGAGTTATGTGAGTGATTTCATATCCAACATCATTTTTCCTCTCTGTATTACCTGCAAGGAAAAGGTCAAGCCAAGGCGTGAAACAAAACCATTGTTAAAATCCTTAAAAAGACTGTCAATGACACTGGTTATGACTAGCATATTCAACTCAACCCTACTCTATTGGCTTACCGTACCAGCATTTGTATGCCTATGGGTGCCACTCCATTCGCCTTGGTCTTTGGAGCTAAGGCCATCTTTCCCATTGAGGTTGAAATTCCTTCCTTACGAGTCTCCCTGAAGGGTCTGACTGATGATGAGGAGTATAGACAGTCATGTTTACACAAGCTAGAGATGTTAGAGGAAAAAAGGCATAATTCCCCAAACCATTTGCAAGCATATCAGAATTATCTTTGTCATAGTTACAACAAGAGAGTCATGGTCGAGAATTTTGACATTGGTGACCTAGTCCTCATGCAGGACCCTAAGAATCAGGAAGATAGGGAAAAACCTGGCAAATTCGAACCAAATTGGCTAGATCCCTATGTCATCATATCTTCCTTTGGTTCTAGAGCTTATCAGCTGGTGACTCCAGATGGAGAACATCTAACAAATCCTATCAATAGTCTACATCTCTAAAATTTCTATGCATATCATTAGAAAGTCGAGCTGAAAACTTTAAAAATAATAATAATAAAAAATTGTTTCCTTGATGAACACCTGGCAAACAGGTGTCTTGGCAACACCAAAAAAATGAAAAATGACAAAACTAGTAAAGAGAAATAATTTTTCCAATAGTGAAAACCTAGAAAACAGGCGCTTTGGATAAGTACCATGGTGAAAACTTGGCAAACAGGTGTCATGCATAGTCAACCATTGCTCTACCATCTACTCTCACTTCATCTATTTTGGCCTATGATGGAACACATTTTCTGTCACCACCATGACTGTTGCCATGACATCATACCTTGCCTCTCATGATTGACAAATGATTGACATCAAGTCCTGTATACTGTCCATTTATCATTGCATGCATATCCCTTTCATATCCTTTAAAATTGGCTAAGTCTTGGACCTGACTAGGAGAAAATATTTTATCATGTGACTGCAATGGGTATCACACATGGTTTGGGAATTTTTAAAAGTCTTGAAAAAAGAAAAAAAACATAAAAAGTCTTGAAAAAAGATAAAAACATCATAAAAAGTCCTGAAAAAAGATAAAAACATCACAAAAAGTCCTAAAAAAAGATAAAAACATACAAAAAGTCCTGAAAAATGACAAAAACATCACAAAATGTCTTGAAGAAAGACCAAAGACATTGTAAAATGTCCTAAAAAAATTGAAAAATGTCCTGAAGAAACCCCAACAAATCTCAAACTGTCTTGAAAATGAAAAAACAGAGTCATTTTTTGTCAAGTCCATCAAATTAATTAGTCTTTGTCATTTGTACAAAATACGTTGTCTCTGTGCATTTGCTATGTAGGCAAGACTCATTTTCGAGTCCCTGTGACGTTAGGTTAGTCCTTTTAGGTTTGTTAAAACAAAATCATGATGCAATCTTTGGTCATCAAGACAAAGGCATTGGTCGTGTCAAACTACAAGGTCTTTGAGTGTATGACGTAGGCAAGGCCATCTGTCGATGAGCCCCCAAGGCCGCACTAGCTTAGTCCATTAGGGTTCATGACATTACACTGGCACAAATGTCAAAAAGTCTTCAAGTCAAACAAGTCATCTCCAAATAAGCAAATTACTGCAACCAAATTATGACAATCATTTATTCAAACATGACAATCACACTAGCATGTCAATATCAACATTTGGTCAACACAAGTTAGACTCAGCTAAACTTCAATCAAACTCAACCAAACTTTGGTCAAATTTGGTCAAAATAAGTTACATTATCATAACCAATGAAACCGTCAACTCTTGGTTATCTTTCATATATGTCCTTCTGAGGAATGGCCTCTGTCATTTATGCCTTAGAATGTGTCCTTCCTAGGCATCGTCACTGTCATCTAACATTTTTGAGAGATCCTCTTGACATTTAAGGATCACTTCTCTCAACATCAGTATTGTTCAAATGTGTCCTTCTGAAGAACAATCTCTCTCATCCATGCCTTAGGAGGTGTCCTTCCTCGGCATCATCATTGTCCTCCAACATTTTTGAGGGATCCTCTTAACATTTAAGGATCACTCCTCTCAACATCAGTATCTTTCAGATGTTTCCTTCTGAAAAATAATCTCTATCATTTGTGTCTTAGGATGTGTCCTTCCTATGCATCGTCACCGTTCCTATCACTTGAATTTTGAGGGATCCCTTTTGACATTTAGGGATCAATCCTCTCGACATCAACATTATTGAGGATGTGTCCTTCCTGAATTTGGAAATCTTTGGCATTCATCATCTTGGCATCATCAAAACCTTGATACCCTAGCATCTCAACATCATTAAACCTATCATCCTAACATTAAAACACTTGGAAAACACTTGGCACTTGCCTTTGGATTTTTCATCATGTTACTAGTTTTTCAGCGAGATCCCAACAATAGGATTTAGATAAGCAACAATGTATCATGATGTTTGTCTTGTCTTTTGACACTCATGTTACTAGTTTCTTAGTGATGTCCTGACTACGGGATTTAGAAAAGTAGAGATGTATCATGATAATGGCTTTATTTTGTCCTTTTGGCAATCATGCTGCTAGTTTCTCGAGGATGTCCTAGAAATAGGATTTAGAGAAGAAACGATGTTTCATGACTTGTCTTTATTGTCTTTATTTGTCTTTTTATGCTTATGTTTGGTTATGACAAAAAGATTGAGGCACTCGCACTCTTAGCATGAGTCATGATCATCCTTGTTGGTGATTACTTGTCTTACGTGATCGTACGACCTTGCACACCTTGATTTATGTCATATCATGGTGTTTGTTAGCCATTACAATAATTTTCCCAATGATGATTAAGAGCAATAAATATTAAAAGTCCTATGGTAAAGTTTTGAAGGATTTGGTCTAGGAACTAACATGCGTCTCCTTCTATCTTGTCATCTTCTCTCGCCCATCTCACGATGATATCCTATGACATACAAAAACACAAGTGCATACATAATCATATAGACATTGGATTAGGTTCACACATCATCATTAACATCATCATAAAATCATAAACATTGCATTACATATAGCATTTTGCATAGTCATGCGTTAACAAAATCATGAACATGGTATCCATCCAAATAAATACATTATGCATATCATCATCATCCATGGCATAACATCAGCATGATCTATAAATAAACATTGCATTATCAAGGCATCACATCATAAGTAACCATCACAGGACATACATGATAGGACATATAAATAAATAAATAATCCATCATACATCATAGTGCATAAACCAAATAACATCACATAACACACATGTAGGCTGCATCAAAACTGCATCATATAGCATCATCTCAAAAAATATAATGTCATAGGATAGAGTCATGAGATATCCAAAAAATAGAGCACGTAGGCTCAATAGTCAATACATAAAGTGTCATAACATAAAGACTAAAACATTAATGTAATAAGCATGGCCCTATGAAATACTCTCCTCATCCCCTTGTGGTGAAGAGTGTGGTGACTGAGGACTTGTGCCTGACACCGAGGTAATAGGTGGACCTGTAGCGACCTCTGTCTGTAAAACCAATGGAACTGACACTGATGGCATGATCTCCATGGTAACATGCATCTGTGATGACATTAAACCTGAGTCTATGAAGCCGAAGGATCTATCACTGGAGGTGGACCAGGTAGTGATCTATGGCCCAAACTTGATGAATGCTCTGCCCTATGACTGGAGGAGTGTCTATGATGAGACCTGTGACTCAAAGTATGCCCTGAAGAGGTCGAGCCCCCTGTACTACTCCGATAGCCACTGCCATTTCCACTCCCTAACCTGCTACTGCCACCTGTCCTCATCTGTGTCCTGGTCAAGGTGGGATCTCTCATCTCGACTGGTACGGCCTGCTCATATAACTACCTGTATCTCCCAAGCTGTACACTGACCCTACCAAACTCCTGTGCCAAATCGATCGATGGTCTTGTACACAGTCGTGCAAACTCTGTAGACCACTACACTACCTCCTACTGCCAGATCACTTCCTGATCCCGCTCTACCCAAGCCACCTCTAACTCTGACTGCAGTGCTCTGATCTAGGCAACACTCTCATGAAATCTCTTCTGTAATTCTACCACCCTCTGGTCTGTCGTGGCATCAAGGGGAAACACTGAGTTGGATGGTATCTCATCATCTCCCTTCACCATCCTCCATCTCAGAAGCCTCTCAGCCTCATCCATAGTGTCATCATCATCTATGTTATCATCCTCCTCCTCTGCAACCTCCTCTCTTCCGACTCCCTCATCTTGGGGCATATCAACCTCCATCTCAGCCTCCTATCGAATCGCCTCCTCTCCAATCTCTTGCTCCTCCTGCCTCTCCTCCTCATGCTCCTATGTCTCCTCCTCTCTGACCTCCTCCTGGTGACATGCTCCTACCTCAGCTCCTCCTCCTCTCTCTCCCCCTCCTCGACCACGTGCTTGTGACCTATATCCTCTTGTTCCTACCTAGGCCCCTCCTCCTCCTCTCTCTCCTCCTCCTTGCCTGCCTCTGGGATGGAATCCAATGCCCCTCTTGTCGTGCATTGTCTCACCCTCCTGCCTTGCCTCCCGCCATCTCTCCTCTGCCTCCAGCCATCCCCTCTGTCATCCCCATCATCTCCACCCCTACCTCCGTCCCTACCTCCATCTTGGCCTTTTCCTTTGCCTTTGTCACCATCTCTGTGTCTTCCTCTGTTTCCATCTCTGCCCCCTTTTCTAGCTCGGGCCACACGAGGTATCACTGATCTCTTGTCAATTGGCACTGACCCATCTAGATTTGTCAATGGCAGTGGTCGACACACCTGCCACCACAAGTAATAATCAATATTCATCCCCGAATTTTCAATCCCACCTCTCCATCTCCACTACTGTGCCACTAGACCATCAATCTACTGCTCTACAAATGGTATAGGAATAGGGAGACCCTAGGCTCCCTCCCTCAAGGATCTGGAATACTTGGCTGTACTGACCGATACACCCTGTTGTTGTCCAAACTGTCTCAGGACACGCTGTGGCAGATACATCTTGATGATGAGCTAACTTTGTACTGTCTTCCCAATCAGATAATGGTACTATATGTAGAAGCTGAGGTGGTCACCCTCATCATCCCACTATTGGCAGTCTTTGTAGGGCCTCCAAATGAATGTAATCATGGTATCAATACGATGGCACCACCAACCTATCTCTCCAACCCTCATCTGTTGTAAATCACTAACATAGTAATAAGCATAAGACATCCCCTCTACAAGTTGTGGTCTCTGGATAGGAGGTTGTAATATAGCCACATGCTCCCAGGCCCATATCATCAGAAGTGTTGTGCCACACCCAATGCTCTGTTCCCTCTTGTAAGCCACCTCGTGAAGCTGATGGTAGAGCATACCTAAAAACCAAGGCCCCTAGGCATAAATTGTCCTGTCTCGCCTCACTCCCACTAGCACATCACCCCAACCAATGGGAAACTTGTGTCCATGACAATCAAGAATCAGTATCCCACTAATCAATGTCACCAAAAATGCATGAAACTGAGCATAATGCTCTGCCATAAACTCCCAGTGAATCTCGTATCTCTCGATACTGAGTCTTGCACCCTGATCGTGATAATAGGTTGTGAAGTTTTGATAGCCATGTTGAGGGTCATAGACGATCCTCTCTCCTCAAATTGGCAAGCGAAGAATGTGATAGACACCCTCCAACCTCACAGTAGCCTCTACTGTCGGCAAATGGAATGAGCATGTATCAAAGTGCCATTGCTCGTGCAATGCTCAATAGTCCCCTATTTTCCTAAATAATGGGCATATAGGCAACATAATATAGACCTAGCTGCATCAACTGTCATCGCTCTCGCGGACTCAGCTGGTCTCGAAACCAGAAGGTTGATGGCCTACTCTCTCGAGTATAGATGGGTGCTAGTTGTCTCTGCACATGATCAAATGATGCATCAACACCTTATGGAAAATCGTCATTATCATCATTATAACTCAAAAGCATTAAAATTTTGAAAAGCATCAGAATCAGCCTTAGTCAAAGTAAAATTCATACGTCACGTTGACTTTATTTGCATCACGAAAAAGTAGTTTCATCATTCCATACTTCACTTGTGTCACAAGACATCGATTGCATCGTTCTATCCCTCAATTGTGTCACATCAGAGCATTTGTATCACGGTATATGGCACATGCGTCACTTCATTTGAATGTGTCGCTAAAACTAATGAATGTGTTGTAAAATGATATATGCGGCGTTATAGTTCAAGGATGCGACACAATATTGTGAATGCATCACACTTTTAGCAAATGCGTCACGCATCCTTGGCCTGACCTAATTACCCCTTTCACTTGCATCGCGACGCATCAAATGTGTCGAACACGAAGTCAAATGTGGATTATGCGCATGCATGTATATGCGTCGCAACGCATTCATTGTTGGCCCTAAAACCTAAAATTTTCACGCAAAATGATGAAATGACAAGGTGGGTTAGAGGTACATACTGCTGGCTCTAAGCCCTCTGGTCTTCTGAAGGTCCACACGATCTCATCGCGATGCTCGGTTACTAGAATCACCATCCTCGCAGAAGTCCTCTTTGCTCGTTGCTCTCAAATTTTCTAAGGTAAATAGTGAAAATGAATTGACTTTTACCCCTTTGTCAACCTATTTATAAGGTCAAAATGACATTTGTCAACTCTTTTATTATTGGAGGCCCTTTTGACCAACTTTGACCACCTTTTTGGCTGCTCTAAACATGCTAGAATTCGAAACCGACTGTGCCATTATCTTTTTGATAATTAAATTTACTTATCGGGACACTTTCCAAATTTTTCTGTCACCTGGCCAAAATTAGGAAATTTTCCCGAGGGGGCATCGATACTCTGTACCTTTACTGGGGCATGACTTTAACTTGTTTTCTTTGTCACAATGCGACATGCTACATTATGACAAAGAGGGGAAAAATGTAGACACATAAAAATGACCTAGGCCTGCAAGCTCTATTTTACCACTTTCGTCCTAGCATAATTATGACCTTGGTCCACATTCGACTATTAATTAAATAATTTATAATTGTTTAATTAATTCATGTCTCTTATATTCTTCATGATTATTAAATAAATAAATTATATTTATTTATTCAATACATCACTAAAGGTTTCTTGTTCTCTTACAATTAAATAAATTTCTTAGTTTATTTAATTTCCTTCATTCACTTATGTCCTTTCAATTATTAAATAAATGAATTTATTAATTTATTTAATTATCGTTCATAATCCTCTAAATTAAATAATTATCTTTAATTATTTAATTGCTAAAATTAACATTTCCCTCATTTCAAATAAATTAAATTATTTAAAATGATATCACATTCTTAACTGTCAATTCATTTTGATAATTAATCTAAAAAATATTATTTATTGTCACACAAAATCCTTATTTTGAATTAACTTAATTCAAAAAGGTAATCTTCTTCCAAAAATCAAGTAATTGAGCCAATTATTGATTTTTTGAATCTGCTTTTCAGTTCGACTCTTATCTCTTGATTTTTTCAAATCTTACAAATTAATCAGTTTTTATCTTCTTGATTTTTGAAAATCTTTATTTTTCTGACTAATTATCACATTTATTCTCGACCGCCGATTCAATTTTCTCAAATGACATCTTGACGACTCATTTAATAATTTTTCCCTAACCCTAATTAGGGATTGTCACATGAGATCTCGTCCACTGATTTTAGGCTTTGCCAGCTTTCAATCTCGTCCGTCCATCCAAAATTTCATTTTCTATAAAATGCCAATTTTGTTCACATCTTCGACTACTCACGCTCATATTCACATGTCGCAACATTTATAATATTTTCATACTTGATTTCATTAAGTCTTAGGCATTTCTTGGCATAGTCATCAAATCCTTCAAAGCTTTTTTAGGACATTGACATAGTCAAAGATTGCTCACACACTCGATCTGAGGGAAACATTTGCAGCAAGTTAGAAGGTGCTATGGAGGTGAATCATGGAGGCTTCACAGACAATATGGTATAATCATTTTATTTGTTTTAGCTTTCATTGTACTTCATAGCTCTTTGGGTTTTTGTTTATTGATCTAATCATGCTAACCTTTACCTGAAAACACCCATCGATACACCTCCACATAAAATAGAACATCCTTGGTCTTCATGGTTCCCATGCCATGATATGGTTATGCAAATGAAAATGAAGCAAAGTAATCATCTCCTTCTTTGCTTATTGGAAGAATGCATGCTTAATGTTTTGATACATGATATCAACTCTCTCTTCTGCTCTCATGGTTGAATACTGAAATACATTATGGTGGGCCTCCAGAGTTCCAGTCATCTTTCTTCCTCTTCCACCAATTTTGGCCTGATCCACAAGTTTGCTAGCCTAATTGGCTTTGTTCTTGCAAGTTGAAGTTTCTCCTGACTCACTAGTATTGGCTGTAACTTTTTTGAAATTTTATTATGGTATGTGCACTTTGATATGATGTAATATGATTATGGTTTCATCTCATATGTTGTAATATTAGACATATAACAGAAAAATAAATTATTGCATGAAATAAATAATAAATTTTCATTTTAAATGTTTTTTTTTGTAGAACATGGGTCTTCCAGAAGATCAAGATGATCCTCAACATGATATAGATCCACAAAATATTGGTCCTTCCGGTACAGATCACATGGAATAGGATGATGATGACGTAGATATGGAAGACATCAAGGCCGATGGCAATGATGACGACGAAGACGATGATGATGATGATGGTGATGATGATGATGATGATGATGATGATGATGATGATGAGACAGTTGGTGATAGTAACCAGTGACATTCATGATCATATAGACTACATCATGGATCATTGTTGATATATCATTAAGATGACTCTTTTCATGGTTAATATCATATGTATCATTTTCATGGTCTACAATACTATATTGTTGAGTTGTATTATATTGACATGTATCATTTTAACTATATCATTTGGACATGTATCATCTTGACTTGTATCAATTTGAGTTACATAATTTATCAATTTTATTTATATCATTTGTACATGTATCATTTTCACTTATGTCGACCATTGGACATGTATTATTTTGACATGTTTTTGATGTACTAGCATATTTGAATTTCACTTGTTTTAGTTATATATGATGATGATCTTATCAAGTGTTGAATTTTTGATTTATATATATTAAAAGTGGTCAATGATTTTTGGATGAATATTTATTAAGTATGATGATTTTGATTTACTACTTAGGATGGATGTTGTCAAATTCAATTAAATTATAGATATTTGACTCACTTGTTTTAATTATAGATGATGATCATGTTACAATAATTATATTGTTATTTAATCATATGAGTTAAATAATTAAATTACTTACTCTATAATCATATGAGTTATTTAAGAGGCACGGTATATTTAACTAATTAAATTGAAATAAAAAATATTAAATTAATAAATGGAAGCAAAACAAGAAGCATTCTTAGAAGCAACAATGGAAGCAAAACTAGAAGCAAACTAGAAGCAATCTTGGAAGAAAAGTTGGAAGCAAAATTGGAAGAAAACCTAAAAGCAAAACTGGAAGCAAATATGAAAGAAAATTTGGAAGCAAAACTGCAAGAAAATTTGGAAGCAAAATTGGAAGCAAAACCAGAAGAAAAATTGAAAGAAAAACTAGAAGCAAACCTGGAAATAAAACTGGAAGAAAAAATGGAAGCAAAACTGGAAGCAAAACCGGAAGCAAAAACAGAAGCAAAACCTGGAAGAAAAATTAGAAGCAAAACTAGAAGCAAAACTAGAAGCAAACTTGGAAGCAAAACTGGAAGAAAAAACCGAAGCAAACCTAGAAGAAAAATTGGAAGCAAACTTGGAATCAAACCTGGAGGCAAAAATGGAAGCAAAACTGGATGCAAAATTGGAAGCAAAACTAGAAACAAAAATGAGAGTAGACATGGAAGCAAAACCAAAAGCCAAATTGGGTGCCAATTTTCATCACTACTTCTTGGTGCTATTTTAGGCACTAATGGAGGAACTATCATTTTTCGGTGCTAAAACCGGTGCTAAATCCAGCACCAAATCCGATGGCAAAGTCCATGCAAAATCTGACGCTGAGTTGACCATGCCTATTTGTGCTGAGTTTAGCGCCAACCAAATTGTTCAATTCATATACTCAAAATACACTAGAATCTAGCACAAAATATAGCACTAATTTCCTATTGTGCTATTGTGGAACTTGATGGTGGAAAATTTATGGTAGAGGATTGCGGGATCTATATAAACCCAAAACTAGTTGATAAAGGAATTCTCTAAATCTTCCCGACTAGTAATGGACCCAGTTGGTAAGTTTAAGTACCAATTGTAAGCTATGCCTCCTAGTGAATATGGGACCAACCTATGAGGTACATATTGGTGTTGTATTTGAACCCTTATACATGCATCTTTAAATTCTTGGATATACTCTTTGGTACTTCATGATTCCCCATGGGCATATCTAGGGTAGAATTGTTATGGGTTTTTTAGCATATCGTGAATGCCTCCTAGAATGGTTCCCAGGGGAAATGGATTTTTATGAAAAATGTCATTAGTGGAGGTGGATCAGGTTGATGCACTTGTGGTATTAGTGGAAATTTGGGTGGGGCTAATGATGGTGGAACTCTATTTCTACAAATTGTTTTGGGTTGAGTAGGAAATTAAAGTTCAAAAAATGGCTCCTTAAAAGGAGTTGATCTCAAGACTCATTCAAACCTCTCAAGCGAAAAAGACTCAATTCTTTCCAGCTTGTTTCCTAGGGCCCTCCTTCTATGTCCAATATTTTTGATGGCCAAATTGACACATGCAAGCAAGATATAACTACCCTACTTCTTTTGAAAAATATAACTAACCATAAAATCAACTATCTTCCAAGGTCTTGGTGGTTGGTTTACAACTATGTTGTTCTGCTTAGTGTTCAATGTGACTATAGTGTTCAAGGTGGCATGTTTGTTAATGGTAAAAAATTGGGTATTTTGATTTCAAAGATCTAAACTAACAATGAATTTTAAACAAACCACAAAAGATATTTCAAGGAGTTCAAAGCAGGGAAATGGGAACAAATATCATTTTTTAATCTAGAAATGCAATTTTTACATTGATAGGTGTTTACAATGAAATCCAATTCCTTGAGAATCCATGTACATAAAAAAAAGTTGCTATTTTTTTGTTTTTATAAATTTCTTTAATGATGTTCACCGTACAATAAATGCAACAATTGATAAATTTTTTTTAGTTACTCCTTTTTTAGTAGTTGCCTTTTGTGAGAACATTGGTTGTTTGAAGAGAAAAGGTAATGTGCAATTTATTGTAGTTTTGGGTTATCAGGTTAAATAACATTGCATCATACCTTGTATATGTTTGGATATTTTGCATGCATGACTACCAATGCGCTTCCCACCATGTTTTGCATGCATTTCTTCTATATGCCTTTTGTATGATTGAGCAGATCCTTCTATCCTCTATGTTTAGATGAATGTCCATACCATGTTCAACGCTCCCATTTATGTTTTGAAGGAGTTAGGTTTGCTTTCCGAATTCAATTTGGATATGAATTTGCATCTTGTTTTCTTTTATGCTTAGAAACGCTCCTACAATTCCTCTGGCACAACCTTTACACTCTCAACTCCTTCTCAACAATAATTGAAGTTGAAAGATATGTCAAATTTGGTATTTGTATTTAGTTTTTATGTACTATTTATTGTGTGAGGGTCTTGAATGGGTTGTGTATGATTTCCTTTGAGGAAGTTTAGGTCTTAATTACATTGATGTACATTTGAATTTTGTTCTAAGAAACATGTGATTAGAAATTTGGTGAATTATAGCAAAAACACTTGCCTTTTCATAACCACAATTATCACATCTTTTCTTTTCCTTTTGGCTACCCTTCCTTCAATAGCTAATAATGCGATTTTTTTTTTTTGAGATTTTTGTTAACTTTTCATGCTAATGATTAACTTGCAGTAATGTTCTTTAAGGTTTCTTTTGTTCTCAATTTTTGGAGCTCTAATCACAACTAAACACTTTTTTTTATATGTAATATGTGTTGGAAAAATAAAGACATACAACTGAGAGGGGGGCTGAATCAGTTGTCACAGAATATTTGAACTTTTCAAACTTAACTTAATCTTAATCTAATGAATGAATAGTAAACCACAAACAATCAACACATCAAAAACACAAAGAACACCAATATTTTTTTATGTGGAAACCCTATTAGGGGAAAAACCACGGTGGATGTCAGTCCACAATATTATACCCTATTAAAAGTATAATAAAGAATAATGGGAATGGACATGCATTTAGGCACACTACCTAGAGCTCACTGCTCAAATACAAGAGGGATCACTGCCTAAAGAAGACACACTGTCTTACAACAATTCAGATTAGATCTACTGGGTATGAACTAAGAAAATAGCTTCTACAAAAGCCTGATTATAGTTTCAGTTATGCACAAAAACACTCCTTCACACTCTGCTCTAGAATCAAATGATTAGATCACTATTCACACACTTGCTCTTTCTCTGGCTCTTCTTTCCTTACATAACTTCACATTGACAACCACTCTTATATATCCACAACATGGAATTACATCAACAACTTTGTTGGCCAAAATAAAATATAAAACATATACACAATGTTGGCCCAAATTTACAAGTAAAATTTCAATGCGAATCAAACACCATCAGCCACAACATAATGAATACTTAAAACAATATCCTCGAGTGTTCCAAACATTCAAATTTTAACCTCCAAGGGTCCACAACATGGTACAACCACCATGTCGGCCAAGAATATAAAAACCCGAACACATAAGAGAAAAATCACCAACCACGAGCACGCCGATCAATGCGGACGTGCAAAAAAGATAGAGCATGATCTAGAAACATCTCCAGGCATCATGAATCATCAGAGAAGCATCCACAACAACTGAAATTACTATAATCACATCAACTTCAATTAGGAACACTAATTGAAGCCACAGAAAAATTGTCAGAACACAACTGTTCATAACACGATTAAATCTTCACGTGAACCTCTAAAACTTTCAGTGGATTCAGTAATAAATACTTTAGTCCACAATGACTGATCATAAATGTATTGATCAAGACACCTTCATGACCTTCACTGTTCCACTATTAACCTACAACTCTTTCTTTAACAATTTTCTCAATATCCTCAACGTATACAACCTACAATACATGAATGCTAATAGTGTTGATATCAATGAAAACCACATATCAACAACACCACCACAACATCCATCAATCTCCCCCTTTGGCATTGATGGCAACACATGATGTGAAAAACACCATCAACACAACTAACTTTTGACACTTACTCCCCATTAGACTCTAACTCATTTTCTCCTCAACTTCTTACACATGATCTTTTCCCCACAAGGCTCTTCCCCCCAAATGATTCATAGTTTTTCACATTAATCTTCTCCTCATGTTGATTTTCACATTTCTCTTCTCCCCCTTTGACATCGATGGCAAAGATAAGCATTATCTTTCCACATACAAGCTCTAAACCACATATTTGCACATCTAACTACTCCCCCCAAAGTAGTAGCCATGGAAACATCAATCCATATTAGATTATAGCTATGAAGCACATGGATTGATGCAAGTAAATGCATCTCTAGTTCTTATCAGGAGGGGTAATCACCCCTAACATCACTTTGAGATACTCAAAAGTATCCTTTGACAACGACTTGGTGAAAATTTCTGCAATATGTTCTTTGGTAGGCACATACTCCAGTCTGACTTCTTTCTCACTCGCTTTCTCCCTCAGGAAATGAGACTTGATTGATATATGCTTGGTCTTAGAGTGTAGCACTAGATTCTTTGATATGTTTATTGCACTTGAGTTGTCACAATATATGGCAATAGGATCATCATATACTACTCTAATATCTTTCAACATTTGTTTCATCCATAGTACTTGAGTACAACTATTTCTAGTAGCAATATACTTCGCCTCAACAGTAGATAGGGATCTGAAATTTTTCTTTTTACTCAACCAAGACACCAACTTCTTCCCTAGGAAGAAGGCACCACCACTAGTGCTTTTCCCATCATCTACATCTCCTGCCCAATTCACATCAATATAGGCACTCAAGGTAAGATCATCATCTTTAGGATACCAAAGCCTAAAATCAATTGTTCCTTTCAGGTATCTAAAAATTCTCTTTACATTAGTCACATGAGATTCTTTTAGATAAGCTTTATATCTAGCAAACATACTCAATTGACAAACCATTTCTTCCTTATCAATCAGTTGAAATCCATCCGACTGTTCAACATATACCTCTTCTTCTAACTCACCATTCAAAAAGGCTGAATTCACATCCATTTAATAGACTTTGTAGTTCTTATATGCGATATAAGTAAGAAATAATCTTACAACTTCAATTCTGGAAACATGGGAAAAGGTTTCTTCAAAATCAATACCTTCCATTTGTGAATACCCTTTACATACTAGTCTTGCTTTATTCTGAACCACTTCATCTTGTTCATTCAACTTATTCCAAAAGACCCATTTAGTACCAATCACATTTTTATCTTTAGGTCTAGGAACAAGAATCCATGTATCATTCTTTTCAATCTGCATCAGTTCTTCCTTCATAGCTTCCATCTAATGTTCATCATTACAAGCTTCATTGACATTGTTAGGCTTAGTCTTGGAAATCAAACAATACTCTTTTGTAATCCTTCTTCTAGTCTGCACACCTTTATTCTTATCTCCTATAATTTGATCTTCAGAATGATTTAGCTTTACAAAGCTCAAAATTTTAGGATTCTCTCGCACTTCTGGTTCTTTTGTTCTTTCTTTTGCACTTCCACTTGTCTCTCCTTCCTGATTTTCTTGATTTACCATAATAATATGAAATTGATTTTGTGTCTGAGCATTCTTCCCTTTGTCTATACTATCTTGCTAGTCATCTAAATCATATCCACAGTATCTAGATGATCTGGTAGAGTCCTCATCAACTCTTACATTTGCACTTTCAACCATTTTTCTCAATCTTTTATTATAGCACCGGAAAGCCTTGCTTTTAGTAGAGTAACCTAGAAAGATTCCTTCATCACACCTTGCATCAAAATTTCCTAAATCCTCATCTCTCTTAATATAACACTTGCTTCCAAAGATCTTGAAATATTTAACAATAGGCTTATAACCAAATCACAGCTCAAAATGAGTCTTACCGAAAATACCATTGAAATTTACCTAGTTTAGAGTGTGCACAATAGTGCTTATAGCTTCTCTCCAATAGATGTGAGGCACATTTCCTTCCAACATCATTGTTCTGTTCTTTCTCTCTACAACTCCATTCTGTTGAGGGGTTCAGGGAGTAGATAACTATTTTTTGATTCCATGCTTTTCAAAGAAAGAATTGAACTCCCGGGAGGTGAACTCACCACTTTTTTCTGACCTTAGGCATTTGATCTATAGACCTGTCTCATTCTCTGCAATAGATTTGAAAATTTTGAACTTCTCTAATGCTTCACATTTTTCTCTTAAGAAAGCAACCCATATCATCCTAGAGTAATCATCAATAAGTAGCATAAAGTACCTTTGTCCTTGTAGAACTCTAATTTTGGAGGGACCCCACAGATCAATATGCACCAGCTCCATTACTCCATTAGAATGATGTTTTTTTTCTTTGAAAATAAACTCTATTATGCTTTCCCATCTGACATTCCTTGCATATTGTGTTAGTAGGCTTCACTAGCTTAGGTGGATCTCTTACTGCTTGAGGGGAGCTTACCTTGACAATGTTATCAAAATTCACATGACACAGCCTCCTATTCCATAACCAACTTTCATCTACTTGAGAAATTAAACAACTTTCATTAGCAACATTTAGGTGAAAAATATTACCTCTTGTCTTTGTACCTAAAGCAATTGCATTTCCAGAGCTTCCAAGTATCCTACATCTTCCATCATTGAGTTGAAGATTGTAACCCTTGTCCACCATATTTCCAACACTCAATAGGTTATGCTTCAAGCCTTCAACATAAAGGACATCATTAGTGTTATGTTTACCACTAAGTTAAATAGATCCTCTACCATGAATCACACCAACATTGTTATCTTCAAATCTTACAACCCCACCATCATATTTCTCTAGACTTACAAATTTTCTTTTTTCACTAGTCATATGATGTGAGCATTCATTGTAAATAACCCATTCATCCTTTTCTTCAATTTGGGATACAAGAGATTTCTCAACTTTAGCATATTCAATAGCCACTAAACCATTTTCCTTGATAGCAATGAAAACCTATTCATCTTCATTTCCATTCTCTTTATCAGATTCTTCATTAGTCATACCTTTTTCAACATAATAGCATTTCTTTTGAAATCTAGGTTTGTTAGGCTTAGACCTAGGAACTATTTTAGGACACCTTGAAGGAAAATGAACTATTTTACTGCAAGAGAAGCATTTAATAGGCAACTTTCCTTTATACTTACCTTTTCCTCTGCCTTCTTTCTTCACAATCAATACTTCCAGCGCTTCTACCTCTCTTTCTTCATCTTCAAGATGTTTCATCTCTTCCTCATACTTAAATGTATTTCTAAAACTCTCTCCTAGATCATATCTTTGCTTGTTTCTTCTGGATATAGAGGCCTTAAATGCAGATTTAGTCTTGGGGGCAGAATCACCAAATTCACTCAACTCAAAGGTAGCAAGTTTACCAATCAACATATCTCTTGTCACATCTGTTACTATTTTGAGCTCTTTAATAGCTTAAGCCTTTGATTTGTAAGAGGGATACAATGATATGAGCACTTTAGCTACAATGTCTTGCTCATCTCGGATACCACTGGCACATATAATACCCATCACAAGTTCATTTACTCTTTACATAAAAGAAGAAATATTTTCATCTTCACCCATCTTCAAAGTTTCATACTTTCCTTTCAAACTATGTAGCTTAGAAACCTTCACAAGTGCATCTCATTCATACAAAGTCTCCAGCTTCTTCCAGATCTCATGAGCTATCTTAAGATCCATCACATTTCTCATTTTTGAATCCATCAGAGCACTCAACAAAGCTTTAATAGCCCTAATGTTAATCTTAGCCTCTTTAATCTCATCAAGAGTGGAAGGACCATTCTAAGGAATAACATATCTATTCTTTGTAATCTTCTTGAAGGGTTCACCAATACACCTTATATGACACTCCATTCTGGCTCTCCATAGAGAGTAGTTTGTTCCATCAAATCTAGGACTATCCTTCTTGTATGATGCCATCTCAGATCACCTCAAGCTTTTAAAATTCTTCAAAGGAACCAGCTCTTATACCAATTGTTGGAAAAACAAGGACAAAGAGCTGAGAGGGGAGTGAATTAGTTGTCATAGGATATTTGAACTTTTCAAACTTAATTTAAACTCAGATCTAATGAATGAACAGTAAACCACAGACAATCAACACATTAGAAAGAGAACACTAAGATTTTTTTATGTGGAAAACCTGTTAGGGGAAAAACCATGGTGGATGTCAGTCCACAATATTATACCATATTAAAAGTATAATGATGAATAATGGGAATGCACATGCATTCAGGCACACTGCCTAGAGCTCACTACTCAAATATAAGAGGGCTCACTGCCCAAAGAAGAAACATTGTCTTACAACAATTCAGATTAGATCTGTAGGGTATGAACTGAGAAAATAGCTTCTATAAAAGCCTAATTATAGTTTTGGTTTAGCATAGAAACACTCCTTCACACTTCGCTCAAACTTCTTCACACTCTGCTTTGCAATCGAATGATTAGATCACTATTCACACACTTTCTCTTTCTCTGTCTCTTCTTTCCTTACATAACTTCACACAGACAATCGCTCTTATATATCTGTAGCATGGAATTACATCAACAACTTCGTCGACTAAAATAAAATATAAAACATATACACAATGTTGGCCCAAATTTACAAGTAAATTTTCAATGCAAATCAAACATCGTCGACCACAACATAATGAAGAATTAAAACAATATCCTTTAGTGCGCCAAACATTCAAATTTTAACCTCCAAGGATCCATAACACGTTACAACCACCATGTCGGCCACGAATATAAAAACCTGAACACACAAGAGAAAAATCACTGACCACGAGCACACCGATCAACATGGACATGTAACAAGATAGAGCATGATCTAGAAACATTCACAAGAATCATGAATCATTAGAGAAGCATCTGTAACAAATAAAATTACTATAATCAAATCAACTTGAATCAGGAACACTAACTGAAGCCACAAAAAAACTATCAGAACACAACTGTTCATAACACAATTAAATCTTCATGTGAAGCTTTGAAACTTTCGGTGGATAAAATAGATATACTCAGCAATAAACCCTTTATTCCAAAATGTCTGATCATCAACGTATTGAGCAAGACACCTTCATGACCTTCACTGTTCCATTGTCAACCTGCAACTCTTTCTTTAACAATTTTCTCAACATCCTCAACATATACAACCTACAATATACATCAATGCTAATAGTGTTGACATCAATGACAACCACATATCAGCAACACAACCAAAACATCCAACAATACGTAGCCATAGCTGCATGTTTTATATCAATTTGATTAAAATATTACATCAAGTTAGCTCACCACCATGATGAGACCAAGATACAAAACCAAAATTTGGCTTTGAGCTAGCAAAATTGACCCCATTTACACTAACGTTTATACAGAAATTAACATGGATTAAACAAAATAAAACATAAACCATCCCTCCACCAAGCCATTAACCATCTTCATAGAAACGACTAGACCCTACCAATTTTGCAAAGGCATGGCACCATTATAAATCGACCACCTCATCCAAACCCAACTGTCAGCATAGAAAATTGTATCCTATGGAGACCCATCTCCTGTGTCGTTGCAACTCATTTCCTTTTAGATTGAGGATGAATGGGTGCCACTCAACCTCCACCACCTATTTGAACATTCGATCCATGTCATTCGACCATGGGATTCTGACTTCTGGCATAACTACCACCACTGTATCAATGTCCCCTACCAAAATTGAGCCTTTGAACACCGTACACAACAACAATAGACATCTCTTCTTCAGAAAACTCAAGTCTAGAAGAGAGGCTAAGAACTGGGACGAGATATCTGAATTAGCCCTAGTTTGATTATGTGAGAAACAATAGTTTTTTCTGAGCATGATCCTTACTGCTTCTAGAAACAAAATGTCCTTGTTGAGGCATATATTCTTCAGGCACTAATTAGAAATGTATCCTAAAAAGCAGCCTCCTTCTTGGAGCTCTTCAATTTAATCAGAGTTTCCATGTTTGATGCATATTCTATCCATGATATTGAATATATAGAAGGCCATTCAATGATCTTCATTTATGGTCGGTCATCTATTTTAATACCTCTACATCCTCTCAACTGGAAGCCAAATAATTCATTGTGGGTAGCCATTAAATTTGCATGAAGCTCAGTACCCTTTGTTTGAGTGTTCCCGAGGTAGGTAGAGAATGAGTACTCAATTTGTCAAATGAAAGTGTATTGAGTGTGCTTTTCGAAAAGGGAAGGTACCTCGCCCTTCCCACCACTCTGTACTCTTGTACTCCAAGCACTTCCTTTGTTAGAATAATCCATCCCATCATATTAATCCATCACTTCAAATTTAATGGCTTTAAATGGTCAAGCTATGACAGCAGAATTTCCACTCGTTTTGCCTCCTTCCACTTGTCTGAGGGGGCCCATATGCCAGATCTAGCCATAAATGGCCTAGACTATAAGCAACATCCAATTGGAACATGGGCCCATAACTAAACACTTTTAATATCCATTTTGATACATTTTTGTCTTTGAATTTGAACTAAATGAAAGATACGCTTTATAAATTTATATAATTTGGTGATTAACTTGCAGTAATGTTCTTAACCATTCTTTTATATAGAATTTTCATTGCATTTACTCTTTTTCAAACCATTTCCAATGTATCCACCACTTCTAGTTAAGAATGTGTAAGTGTTTTTTATTATCATTGAAGATTTTTCAATGTTCTTATGAATTTTCTTTCAAATAAGTTTACACTAAAAAATTAAAGTAAAATAAATTTATAAACAAAATTTCTACATAAAATTATAATAGACATCACACAAGATATGGATTGATATTTTTTAAGTATATTTATTTAAGTAATATTTTTCAATCAATTTTTTTTTTTGAAGATAAAAATAATTATTATTTATAAATATAAAGTATGAAACAAATATGTTCAAAAAGATAAAGTATAAAAAATATATGTTAAATTATTAGACATAAAAAGAAGTTTCTAAAATATAAAAACTTCAGTATAAAATAAATATTATATATTTATTATTTCATTTAAGTAAGTTTCTAAATTAATATACTTAAAATTAAAACATATTCAAGATCTTTTTAGTTCCTGCCGGTAGGCAGGTATACTTATGCATTCGCCCAGAATGCATTTAACCGGTAGCATGAACCAATCACATTTTGCCATTTAATATATTGCTTTTTTTTGTATAGTTTGAATTTGGAGAGCTATTTTATATATTGGAAAATTAGCATTTATCTATTTTTCTATTCGTCCGAGTAGCTTTATAAATCATTTTCATTTTAAAAATTCGGGAAAATGCGAACGCATAAATTGATTAAATAAATTTAAGCAAAGGCATGGTTTAAAAGGTGGCGGCTAGAGGTACGTAATCCATGAAAGCAGATTAAATGCATTAAAATATCACGAAACTGCGAGAGCATAAATTAATTAATTAAAATTAAGCAAAGGCATAGTTTATCAAACTGGCGGGTAGGCATACGGGGTGCATGAATAAAAATTAAATGCATTGAATGGCATCTGGCTCGAGGTAAAGGTGGTGGAATCGCTTGGAGGCCACGCGTGGCTAGGGTACTTTGGTCATTTAATATAGAGTTAAGTTACTTGATATGCATTTCTATTACTTTGCATCTGTTGTTTTTGTCTTCTGTAAGCGGTGTTCTAAGGGAGAGTTTTAGCGACTGAGTAGGATATGTTATAGTTGCAGAGTCCAGACCTAGAAACGAGTTATTTGAGGTGATAATTTGGTAATTTTTAGAGTTTTGATACATTAAAATGTTGGACAGTGAGAGACGAATTGCTTGACGTAGAAGAGGTAACTTTTTATTTTTTAGTGTATTTGGCATTCGTATACTTTGATTATAAATTTGTATTTTAAACTACTGTTAGTATTGTTCATTCAAATTTCTTGTTGAAATGTGAAGGTTTCATCTGCATTTGATAGGAATTATGTAAAAATCCTCTTGTTCATTTTACTTCATGCATGTGAGTCGACAGTGTGTTGCTTTGAGCTTTTCCGTTGTCGTCAAAGCATAAAGGATATAGGGGTTCTGTTAAAAGTCATGGTTGTTGTTCATTTTTCTTCATGCATGTGAGGCCTGTAGAGTTTGTATTTTTTTAATTACTGCAAAGTGGTCCCATAGAGAGGGCTTTGGAACCAAAATTATGTCAACATGTGCGATAATGAGAGCTTTTCAACAATGAGTCGACAGTGTGTTGCTTTGAGCTTTGCCGTTGTCATGAAAGCATAAAGGATAGAGGGATTTTGTTAAAAGTCATGGATGTTGTCCTCATAGGCATAAATGCAAACAATGGGATCATAAAGAATGCAGTAGAAACCTTTTACCTCCCGGCAAGCATAAAAATTGTGTCAGATGTCGTCGTTACTATTTTTGTATCTTGGGGTTATAAAAAACTATGTCAAAAATGTTGTAGAGTCCAAATTACAATGTTGCCATGGAGCAGTTAAGTAGTATTGCTTTTTTCTTTTTAGTCTATTTGATACAAGAAATGCAAGTAGGGTTTCATAGTGTTGTAAGGAAATTGTATACTTTGATTATAAATTCATATTTTAAACTACTTTTAGTATTGTTTATTCAAATTTCTTGTGGAAATGCGAAGGTCTCATCTACGTTTGATAGGAATTATGTAGAAATCCTCTTGTTCATTTTACTTCATGCATGTGAGTCGACAGTGGGTTGCTTTGAGCTTTTCCGTTGTCATCGAAGCACAAAGGATAGAGGGGTTCTGTTAAAAGTCATGGTTGTTGTCCTCGTAGGCATAAATCCATATATTAAACTACTTTTAGTATTATCTATTCAAATTTTTAAAATGTGAAGGTTTCATCTGCGTTTGATAGGTATTATGTAGAAATCCTCTTGTTCATTTTGCTTCATGCATGTGAGCCCTGTAGAGTTTGTGTCTTTTTGATTGCTGCAAAGTGGTCCCATAAAGAGGGCTTTGGAACTAAAATTATGTCAACGTGTGCGATAATGAGAGTTTTTCAACAATGAGTCGAGAGTGTGTTGCTTTGAGCTTTTCCATTGTCATGAAAGCATAAAGGATAGAGGGATTATGTTAAAAGTTGTGGTTGTTGTCCTTGTAGTCATAAATGCAAACAATGGGAGCATAGAGAATGCAGTAGAGACCTTTTCCCTGCCGGCAAGCATAAAAATTCTGTCAGATGTCATTGTTACTGTTCTTGTATCTTGGGGTTATAAAAAACTATGTCAAAAATGTTGTAGAATCCAAATTACAATGTTGCCATAGAGCAGTTAAGTAATATTGCTTCATAGAACAGTTTTAGGCTTCATGCAATAGAGCAGTCAAATTCATTGCTAGAAGATTTGTGGTCCAATAACCTGTCGCAATTAGTTTGTGTAGTTAATCTTGTCTGCATTTATACTTGTGTCTCTTGAATCTGGAAAAATGCTCGGTAGTGTTTAAATGGTTTTTGCTATTAGTATCCATCGCAGTAGGAGTACTGTATATTGCTATTCTTTTAGAAAAAACAAAGACATGGTTTTTGTTTTCTAATGAAAGCTTTTCACATGGTGCAATGCTTTTTGGTTGGAAGAAAAAGAGGTCGTGTAGCGGTCCAGCTGTGGCAAATTCTTCAAGCAAGTAGTACAAGGTGAGTTTCTAGAATGAACCTTCTCTTTTGTTTACAATTGCATATAGTAGACAGAGAAAAAGGTTTATTCAAGATTCTCACTATATTGATTGTACTTGTAATCATATCGTTGCTTTTTGTTACAAGGACAATCTTTGCAAATGGGTATTGTGAGTGGCATATGCTATATGGTTCATAAAAATTAAGCAGTTGGGGTTCAAAAGTATATCTTCGTTTCAAAAATTTAACCTTTTCAAATTTTGAGAGTTTGATTCTGAATCCATATGCATACTTTGATTAAAACTACTGGCTAAAGGTGCATAATTCATTAATGCAAAATCAATGCATTTAATGGCATCTGACTAGAGGCGAGGCTGTTTGGATTGCTAATCAGTCTTTAAATATATAACAATTAAAACAGATAAATAAGTATAATTATCCTTGGCCACATTTTACATTTTGGCCTTTCAATCAAAGTCAATTAACAAAGTAGCAGTTAGACCTACAGAAGGTTCAAGGACTATGCTGGTAGAAAAACAAATTTTGGACAATGGCTAGACAATTTGTTGAAATTGCTTTAGAAACTTTGAAGCAAATGCATTTTTCCTTCTGTTTGCTTTCATAGTACATCTTAAATGGAAGTTGGGTTTTGCATTGTTGCAATGCATTTGGATACTTTGATTGTAAAATCATAGTTTAAATCATTTTAAGTGTTATCGATTCAAACCTTTCCTTGAAATATCAAGAATTCATCTGAAACTTGGAGGCAACGTACAACTGTCTATAATTATCCTTGGCCACATTTCACATTTTGATCTTTCAATCAAAGTCAATTAACAAAGTGGCAGTTAGACCTAAAGAAGTTTGAAGGACTATGCTGATAGAAAACCATATTTTGGACAAAGGCTAGACAACCTGTTGAAATTGTTGTACAAACTTTAAAGCAAATGCATTTTCCCTTCTATTTACTCTCATTGTACATCTTAAATGGAACTTGGGTTTCACATTGTTGCAATGCATTTGGATACTTTGATTGTAAGGTCATAGTTTAGATGATTTTAAGTGTTATTGATTCAAATCTTTCCTTGAAATACGAAGGATTCATCTGAGTCTTATAGGCAATGTACAACTGTCCTATAGAGAGAGCTTTGGAACTAATGAGCTGTCATCAAGGATAGAGGAATATTGTCAAATATTGTGATTATTGTCCTCATAGGCACACATGC
Organism: Sequoia sempervirens; assembly: GCA_007258455.2. Taxonomy (NCBI): domain Eukaryota; kingdom Viridiplantae; phylum Streptophyta; class Pinopsida; order Cupressales; family Cupressaceae; genus Sequoia; species Sequoia sempervirens. Next base: position 5,039 of record VDFB02387896.1, on the reverse strand, counting down.
AAAATATGGAAGCATATAGAAAGCAACTTAACTCTTCAATAATCCCATGAAACATAGTCTTTGTATGCATCCATGCATACAGGTTTGCATGTATATATGTGTGCATGTAATTATGTATATATGAATGCATGTATCTATGTTGCCATGTATGTATGTATGTATATAACAGATTACTGTTGCATTTTCTTTAAATCTTTTTTGTGGATTGTGTCGGCTAGCCATCCAGTCATATTGTGATTAAACAATTAAGAATAAGTGCTAAATAATTGAAGTAAAATGACCCCATTCAGTTAGCAGATCAATTTTTCTCGGCCCTTTACATGTTAACTGAGAGTTCTGAAGCTTTTGCTGTTCATTGGCAGTCTTTGAAGCTTAAATGTCACAGTATATGTAGCATTTTACCAAATAGCTCTATCATTCATGATGATTTAGGCAAGTTCATATTTCCTTATTCATCCTTGTATTGTCCCATATCTAAATAATTAGGCAATTGCTAGTTAGCCTTTAAGTACCTGGCAATTCAAAGAAAGAAATGATTGCAATTAGCTTTGTGTGCATTTGAACTATTAATCAAAGGCAATTAACAAACTAGCCCTTGGAAAACCATGTTTGTGTTAATGTGTTCAATACCATGTATTTGTGCATGGGTGTATATGAATGCTATGAGTTGTGATTTCTACCATTCTGTAGCGCTTACTATTACTTGTACAACCAAGCGATATGCAAGTAGAGTTCATAGTTCATAGCATCCAGATACATTCAAGGACAAATACAAATCAAGGTTGTTAGCATCCTGATAAGAAAGATGATGAGATACATCCAATTAATGTATGTCACAACATCTTATAAACAATAATTCCTATCAAACGCAGATGAAACATTCGCATTTCAACAAAAAAAATTGAGTAAACAATACTAAAAGTAGTTTAAAATACATATTTATAATCAAAGTATACAATTGCCTTAAAGCACTATGAAACCCTACTTGCATTTCTTGTATCGGACAGGCTAAAAAGCGAAAAGCAATATTGCTTAACTGCTCTATGGCAACATTGTAATTTGGATTCTACAACATTTCTTGACATAGTTTTTTATAACCCCAAGATACAAAAATAGTAACGACTACATCTAACAGAATTTTTATGCTTGCTGGCAGGAAAAAGGTTTCTACTGCATTCTTTATGCTTCCATTGTTTGCATTTATGCCTATGAGGACAACAACCACGGCTTTTAACAGAATCCCTCTATGCTTTATGCTTTCATGGCAACGGAAAAGCTCAAAGCAACACACTGTTGACTGATTGTTGAAAAGCTCTCATTATCGCACACGTTGACATAATTTTGGTTCCAAAGTCCTTTTTATGGGACCACTTTGCAACAATTTAAAAAATACAAACTCTATAGGGCTCATATGCATGAAGTAAAATGAACAAGAGGATTTCTGCATAATACCTATCAAACGCAGATGAAACCTTTGCATTTCAACAAGAAATTCGAATAGATAATACTAAAAGTAGTTTAATATACGGATTTATGCCTACGGGGACAGCAACCATGACTTTTAACAGAACCCCTTTATCCTTTATGCTTTGACGACAATGGAATAGCTAAAAGCAACACACTGTTGACTCACATGCATGAAGTAAAAAAGTAGTTTAAAATACGAGTTTATGCCTATGAGGACAACAACCACAACTTTTAACAGAAACCCTTTTACCCTTTATGCTTTGATGACAATGGAAAAGCTCAAAGCAACACACTGTTCACTCGTAGTTCAAATGTTGTCATTATTACACGTGTTTAGATAATTTTGGTTCCAAAGCCCTTTTTATGGGACCACTTTGCAGTAGTCAATAATATATAGACCTTACAGGGCTCACATGCATGAAGTAAAATGGACAAGAGGATTTCTACATAATACCTATCAAATGCAGATGAAACCTTTGCATTTCAACAAGAAGCTCGAATAAATAATACTAGAAGTAGCTTACAATATGAATTTATAATCACAGTATAGCAATGTCTTAAAGCACTATGAAACCCTACTTGCATTGTTGTTTGCATGCACCTTGTTTAAACATTTAATTATTGGTTCTTGATAATGGAATGAAGTGAACTTGGACAAATGGAAATAGAATGACCCCATGGAATTGGAACATTAGGGTTTGCATGCCTTTACCATGATAGCAGATTTGTGTGCATGAGACTTACTTGAATCTTAAATGTCATAGTGTATGGGTACATGTATCAAGTAGCTTGGTCCCAGGCCTTGACTCTGCAGCAACAACATCTCCTGTGACTACACAGATCTGCAAAATAACAAAAAATGAAACACTCAAAGTAATCACAATTCATCTCTAGTCACTAAAATCTATATTACATGATAAACAAGCAAGAACCTTTGAGTAGATGAAGGTCATGAACATTGAACCAATAGTAGGACAGTCACCACAACATTTAAGTAAACCTATGGTGTAGACTCCCTTTTCCATTATCAATTTTATTCCCAATTTCGTCCATGAAGAACTTTGTCAACCTGTAGATCCTGCTATTAGCCATCACTTTGATCCATGATTTCCATTTCTTTCATCAATGAATTCCATATCTTTGATCCATGAAGAACTTCTCTAGCTTGTGCATCCATGTATTCTATATCTTTGAGGATATTCTTCATGGATGAAATTGGGAATACAATTGATAATGGAAAAGAGAGTATTGAGCATAGGTTTACTTAAATGTTCTAGTGACTGTCATACTATTAGTTCAACGTTCATGACCTCTATCTACTAAAAAGTTCTTGCTCATTCATACCTTGGTAATTAAACCTGTGGTATTGCATTGCATATGTCTCATGTTCTTCACCTTGAAATGTCCATACTCAAATACAGTAATAGAAAGTAATAAAGTAATTATAGCAATACAAAATAATTCCAATAAAAACTAATCAAGAGTAATACAAAATACTTTACAACACCTTGTGTATTACAACTGTCAGTGAGTTGTTGTTTTCACAACACCATGTGTTTTACAATATACAGTTTAACAAAACAGTAATCAAGAATTAAACAAAAAAAGATAATGGAAACTCAAATTCAATGTTTTAGTTTCCATTTCTCATTTAACAAGTCTTTCAACATCCTAATCAGATTCACTCTTTACATTTTATTTCTTTACTTTTCTGCCCTCATTGCAATGGCAGGGGAACCATACGTGAAGCCACTGAATAACCCTTCCATTATTTGATGGAACTGGTGTGGGGTGATTTCATGAAAGCTCAAGTGTCATAGTATATGTGGCGTAGCAGCTAATAAGTCCATCTTACATTCTGCTGATGACAATTTAATTTGTCTCATCCATTTCCGAACCATTAATCAAAGTCAATTAACAAACAAGTCAATGTTGCACTTGACTCATGCAAATTAAGTCAATTCTATCATTAATCATAGTGATAGCAAACAAATGCTTGTTAGATTATGTCATTGTTGAAACCCTATTTGCATTTTCTGGTTCCATGTACCTCGTTTAAACATTTAATTATTAGTTCTTGATAATGGAATGAAATGGACTTGGACAAATGGAAATAAAATGGTCCCATGGCATTGGAACATCTATGTTTACATGGCTTTAACATGATAAAGATCTCTGTGCATGATACTTATTTGAAACTCAAATGTCATACTGAATGTGGCATATTAGCTACTTGGCTTAACATGATAGCTTTCAAACAAGTTAATTCAGTGATCAATCAAGCTAATTGGCTGATGAATTAATTGTGTTCCACGGTTGGTCATAGCCAATTATTGGAAAAGCTGTAAATGCCATGGATGAAATAATATGAATAAAATTCTAGTTTCTGGTTTACTTGAAATGCAATGAAAAAACTGCTATGAAGGCATAAGACAAGGTTGTCTAACATATTGCCATTCCTTTATCTAATTTCTTTCAACACAAATGCTTTGCACATTTGATTGCAATAGTAACGTGTCTATGAAAATGGGACAGTAAAGATCATAATTCAGTAGTTTTTAGCGTGAGTATATATGTGTCCTAATACATATAATCTCAATCTGGCATTTACGAAAACAGTTGCTATGTACAGTGAAAGAGCTTATTAGTGTTACTATATGCGATATCCATATAACAAAGTAAATTGGTGCAAGGCTAGAGTGGCACATCCAAAAAAACATGGACGCATGTATACGCAATTGCATACAGGGATATGTACAAGCTTAGATGAATAGTTAATTATAGTTAATTATAAAACATCTCTGTACACCTAATCAATTAAACCAATCATGGCCATTCATATGCAAAAAAAAAGGAACTTCTTGAAAAGGCTTTATAGACAAGGAAGCAAACACAATTGTAAACCAAAATTGCAAAATCTTCGGCAATATCTTCCTTTTTGTTTCTTATGCTACAAATATTCAATAGCCTATAGCTGTCCAAATTAATTGTATCCCTTTGTCTATGTTGAAGCCATCTATTTATTCTATTGCTTTCGCTATTATTTTCATGAAAGCTCAAATGTCATAGTATATGTGGCGTAGCAGCCAATAAGTCCACCTCACATTTTGCTCATGACAATTTAATTTGTCCCATCTGTCTTTGAACCATTAATCAATGTCAATTAACGAACAAGTCAATCTTACAGTTAGCTTGTGCAAATTAAGTCAATTCTATCTTTTACTCATTAATGAAATTAACTAATCAGTTTAACAAGATAGCTTTGAAACAAGTTAGGTGAATAATGAATCAAGCTATTTGACTGATGAATCAATTGAGTTCAATAGTTACTCATAGTAATAGCAAACAAATCCTTGTTTGATGATGTCATTGTTGAATTTGCTTGTGTGTCCCTGTCTGCACTTTTGCTATAGCTTGAAGCAATGATGCTTTGTGATTCAAGTATTAAGTGTAATTGGAAACCTTTTTTGACTTACATTTATTGATTTAAATTTGTTTGGAAACCATAGTTGCAGTGGTTCTTTATGCTCGATGCAAAACAACAATATAGTTAAAATGCATAGCAAAAGCCT
>VDFB02387894.1:0-30234 GCA_007258455.2 Sequoia sempervirens | reverse complement strand
TGGCTCCAAAACTTTCATACATATTTCATGCCAATATAAAAAACTCAAAACAACTTGCAATAGGTCGACATGGACGTATAATTGATCCCACATAAGACTACAATACTTATTTATCCTTCGCATACCTTCAAACATATTGGGTCAGCTCCGAATAAGACCTAATACCAAAAACCTTTAGATGTGTATCCACGTCTCGACACATGGACCTCAAAACTCAATGCCAACTAGAATCCATACTCTATTTCCATCTAGAAACTTATCTTCAAGAGTGCAAGGTCAAAACCTCATTCATGGAGAAGTGCAAAATCTTCCACACAATTATACTATACAAAAAACAACTAGAATTTTCTAGGCCAAACTTTGTTACTCATAACTTTCAAACCACTTGACAAAACATGATGAAATATTGGAATTAGATACATATAACATCCACCAAAATTATGTTAGAAGCATAAAGGGAAATCTTCATTCGTAGAGTGATGTGGACCTAAAAATTCACTATAATATTGTATACACAAAATTGACACTTAGTCAATTTTCCATTACAACTATCTTTACTGAACCAAATCACTATGCAAAAGTGTCTTCCTCAAAAAATCAAAAACTTGTTAGAACTGATAAAAATGATTTGCAACTAAAATCTTCATGTAAGTGACAATGTTAACATCTATGACAACACTGTAACACATCGTTATGTACCTTCCATTCTCATGTTTCCAAACAACATCATCAATGAAATTCTTCCAACAAACTTTCCAAAAAATCAAAAAAATCAAAAAAATCAAAAAAATCCAAAAGTCCAAAAATCAAAAAATCCAAAAAATCTAAAAATCTAAAATCGCAACAGTGTAAAATCTATAAAATCCAAGTAAAAATCCAAAAAATTCAAAAAAACAATAGTAAAAAAAGAATAATCTAATATTGAAAACTTAGAAAACAATTGTCATGGGCCAGTACCATGATGAAAACCTAAAAAACCATGCATCATGTGTAAATCCCCCACCCATTTTTTTTCCACACTTGGGGGAACCTTCACTTTGAGAATCCCCTTCCTCCATCTCCTCCATCCAACCTATCATACCCATTGTATCTATCATATCCCATTTGTCCCAATCCTTCCATCCTCCTTGGGATCTTGATATTAAGATAGGGGCATTATCTAAATACTTTGGCCACCTCTTGGCATACATTCCCTTTATCCATACTATCATATTCCTTATCCTCTCCATATCATCTATCATCCTTATCCATCCATCATCATATCGTCCATCCATCTCCCTTATCCACCCATCCCCCTATCTGCCATCCTTCTTACCTTATCACACATGACATCTAAATTGGGGAATATTCTTCCTTTATGACATGGCCATTAGATACATCATTCAATACCATCCATTGATCCCTCATATCATCCTTCCATCTCCCCATATTTATCTCCCTATCCTTTCCCCTTATCATCCTTTCCATCTCACTATCTTTATCTCCCTATCCTCCTTCCATCAATCCCTCAAAAAACTATTCATCCCTTTATCATGTGATCCTTCCATCTCACCATCCTTATCTTCATATCTCCCCATCCTATAATCTTTCCATATCATCCATATCATACTATCATCCTTTTCATCTCAAAATCCTTATCACCTCATCCCTTCATCCTATCACCATTTCATCTCCACATCCTTATCTCTCTATCCATTCATCTATATCCTCATTCCATCCCATAATACCTTGTCATTGGTATCTAGCTATAGGCTACCCCCATGCAATCCAATACCATATATCCCACTATCATCACTCTTACCTCTTTCCGACACCTTGCTAATATCCTATTAATTTCCATCGCTCATCTATCCATCCTTTCATCCCTTGATTCATTTTTGGATGATTTGAATAAATATACCATTCTTGAGCTTCACATGATCAACATCATCTCATCAAATTTATACATCTTGTATATATCAATCATCCTATATATAAGATTAATCTTCTATCACCATCTAGGCCCATCCCTGTACATACTTTTCACTAGGTCCCATCCTTGTGTTTGTTGTGATGTTAAAATCCACCATCAATTTGGCGCTTAAAAAAAAACCATTATCCCCCTTGGGTTCCAAGTATCTTGATTATCTCTTGTCATTATAATCCTAGGTCCTATCCATCCATAATTGGTCCTCACTAGATATATCATTCCTTAGATCAAACCACATCAACCCCATCCATCATCCTTATAGAAAAAGGTAATTTAGATATTTTGTTATTTCTTTGGTGCTTTTGGATCTTTGTTTATCTTTATTTTGAGCTTCCTACTTTCCCTACTCGAGGTCTTTACAATCCATCATATCATGGTGCACTTTGACAGGTAGAAATAGGTGCAAGTCTTGGATTTTTGTTTGCTATGTCTTCTTGGTTGTCCTGCATAGTATCCACCAAGATCCTCCAAGGTCTTGTGTTATGTTGGGGCATCCTTTTTTCATTTTTTTCCCAACATCATATCCATAAAATCTCTTTGTGACTTTTTGTGATGTTGGACTAACCTTTTTATTTGTTGAGTCAGTCTTATGCATTTGATATGAATTCACCTTGGTTCCTCATACTCTGGTGCATAACATCCCATGCTATATCAAATTAAGTGCTCACTACATGGTAGTTCTAATTCGACACTCCAAATCCCCCATTCATCCTTCATCATTATTTACCATCCACTCATCCTATCCATTTTCCTCCCCACACTTAATCCTAGATTTTGTGTGCACATGAATCTTCATCCATATGTTCATCTATCCCATCATTCATATGCATCTCATCCATCCTAATGTTTTCATCATTTCTTCACTCCTTTTAGACTAATATAGATTTATTAGTTTAAGAATATTTTCATCCATTCCAACAATTTTATCACCCCTTCAATCCTTTTAGGCTAATATATATTTTTTAGTCTAAGTATTCTTCTATCTATGATATCCTTTCCTCATCCATCTATTTCAATCTTCTTAGGATAATATATATATATTATTCTAAGCAGCATTTCCAATATCATATTCATCTATTTCATCAATCCTATTGCTCCTTGTAATCTCACATCTCAAGAAAATCCTCATCCATGCAATCTAGCACAAATCATTCAATCATATCCTTGTTCTTGTTCCTAGCCTTGTTGCAAGAATTGATCTCAATCGAATCATCATCATTAGGATGTATCCTTCCCAATCCTTGGGTTATTTTTGGATATATCATTCCCTCATCAACAACACTCACATCATCATCACTAGGATGGATCCTTCCCAATCCTTGTGTTGTTTCAGGATATATTGTTTCCACATCAACAACACTCCATCCACCATCAATTGACCTTGTCTTTTCAGCATGACTAGGGAAACATCATATTTTTCCTTGAACCCTTTTGTGCTTCCTTTATTATCATCTCCTCCTTCAACCATCTCTTCCTCCTCCCATCCCACATTTTATTTTTTTAATTTGATAAAAAGAGGAAATAGTGAGTTGCAGTGTTTTGGTGTGTGCTCCTAAGGGGGAGTATATTGAGTAGTGAAGGAAATAAAATTGCAAAGCAGTTGTGAGAAGGTTTATTGATGTCAAAGGAGAAAATTAAGTAATAAAAATATTTTTCCTTTGCCATTGATTTCAAAGGGGGAGAATGAGTAAGTTAAAAGAGAAAAAGATCAAGTCATGTGAGAGAAAAGAGAAAAGGAAATAGGTATGGAGCAAAGATATTGTGTTTGTTGTTGATGATTTTTCACATCATGTGTTGCCATCAATAACAAAGGGGGAGATTGTTGCAAGTATGAGAAGTTGTTGTCATTGATTTCAACAAGCTTGGGTTGTTATTGATGAGCAAATTTTTTTTGCAAGATTATGTGTATTGTTGGTGTTGTCTATGTTGTTGCATTAATGATGCTTTGATTAGTTGCATTATGTTGTCATTAGTAAGCTATTGGTTTTAACCTCTAGTGTTTCTTTGATAAGCTTTTGTCTATGGATGCATGGTTGAGTTGTTAGGTTTCAGTTGATTTTGTAGTGTTAAAGAAGTACTGAAGATGATGAGGATGTGTCTCTAGTGCTTGGTTTCCAAGTGCTTTTGAGAAAATTTGATAAAAAGGAGTTGCAATGTTGTTCTAGGTTACATAGTAGTGTTCTAGTGTTGTTTCACATTTCTTCTAGGTTGAATACTTGCTTGTGAATTTTGGATATGTTGATCAAAGGTGTTCAGAGGTGTTATATCTAGAATTTGGTGTGCTGGATCACTATGCAAAAAAAGTTGAGTTCACCAGTGTATGAATTGTGTATTGTAGAGGTGTCTGTGAGAATTTTTTTTGTTTCGTGTTTCTTTACAATTTGGTTTCAGGTCTTACAGATTTGAAGGAATGTTGATAGTATTGGTATCTTTCTTTAGTTGAATTTGTTTGAGGTTTGGTGCTTTAGAAGTTGGTTTCTTGAGCTATAGTGTATGCCAGAGTTGTTTGAGTGTATTGGGTGTGTATATTCTTTAGGTGAAAGTTGATGTGAAGGAGTTTGTTGGATTTTAGGATGTATTTGGAATATTCCAGATTATGTTTAGGTGACATGTATTATCTATGATTTGTTGTTTTATCAAAAGAAGAGTGTACTTAAAAGTTTAATGGTGTTAACACTCAATGTGAAGGTTCCTTGGTGTTTGTGGAAGCATGGTGTGGTGTATGAATGGATTTAGGTCCTAGCTAAGGTGTGTTGTGGTCTACCTTCATTCCTTTCCACCGTGGGAATTTTTTGGTGCCAACCTAATTTGAATTTGCATGGTTGAGGTGCATAACCAACCTTGGAGAATGGTTTCAAGGTTGAAGATGGTATAAATAAGAGTTGAGTTGTTGAGGGATGATAAGATAGACAAGATAGATGAGTATGATGCGAATTGTAGAGTTGTAAGGTGTGAATTTGAGAAGTGTGGTGTGATATTTCATATGTTAGATTATGAATACAATGAGCACAAGTTGTCTACAATTCTTTAGTTAGTTAGACTGTGAAGGTGTTGGTGACATTGTGGTGGAATTTCCTATTGCATTAAGATTTATTTCCTTGTGTAACATTCTTCTCTATCTTCTTTTCTACTCTAGTAGTGAGCCTTTCCTTCTTTTGGGTAGTATGCCCTCTAGAAATGAGCCCTTTTGTAATCAGTGTTGATATTACTCTATATTGTGAGTTAATCCTCACCGTGGTTTTTCCCATCTTTGGTTTTCCACATAAATATGGTGTTCTCTTGTGTATGGTTTTGATTGTGTTTCAATTTCTATTATTTGCTTTTCATGCTAAATAATTATAACATATTAAGGGTTAATTGAATGAATGTGGATTTGAATGTTTATGAGGATTTTGAAATTTTAAGGTACAACTGATTCACCCCCCCTCTTAGTTGTCTTGTGCATTCAACATTTTCATCATCTTGAATCATCTTTCTTTTTTACTTTGCATCCTCTCCTCCATTTTGCGAGCACGCCTATGTTCTCCCTATTGGCATATGACCTTGGGAAGTTGTTTTTGGCTTCTAGTGTTGTCATTGATGGCAACTGAAGTCATTTCCATGGTCCACAGATCTGTATCTAGTTATACCAGAAGATAAAGTGAAGTACTATGTGTTACTGGCAGAATACTTGCAGAACAAGGTATTTGGTTAGCTGGTTAATTTGTCTACCTCACGGAATCATCATTTTGAGTTTTGGATCTCTGGTATTGCTTGGAAAGCATGTACATTATCTTATTATTGAATTTTTTTGTGTTTCTTTAATCGATGGATGAGCTTGAAGGTCTGGTAGGATGTTTTCTATTTATTTGTTCATTGTAGCTGACTCAGTGAATGTAATGTGTTGTGGATCCTTGAAAAGTAAAATTCAAATGTTTGGCACACTCATGAATATTTTTAATGGTCATTATATACCACAGGTTAGATCCATTACTGAAAACCAATTCTAAACTTCAATGCATAACCTATTATTTCCAAGTCTCATATTGGGCGACCCACCTATATTCAATCACCGCATTGAGAAGGATATATATAGAGACTGCAAACATCATTTGGGTAATAAAGTAGTGTGGTGGTGTGTTACGATCATCAGGAAGATTTATTAAGTGATTATGCACAATTTCACTTGTGCATTAAGATTTTTGCAATGCGAGTTGTGCAGAGCATAGCAAAATTGTTGAATTAGTCTGAAGGATAGCAAATTGTCATTAGAGCATAATTGGAACTATAATTAGGCATTGTGGATGCTATTTTCATCAGTTCACACTTTTGGATCTATTCCAAATCATTAGGTGCGATTCCATCCTTTGAAGTGAGCCTAGGTATGGCTCCAATGCCGGTGCGCATTCCATTTTGTAATTCCTATTGTGGGTATATCTATTATTACATATTGTGGATCACGCCACTATGGTTTTCCAAGAGGCCTCCGCTGCAAAAATTTTGCGCTGGCGGTGTTGCGACTTTATTCCTTTATGTTGATGCATGCTCTTTTGTTGGTAAATGGTTGGCGCCATAATAATAGAGTAATGTTTGATTTTGGTGCAAAACACCGATTCACCCCCTCGCTAAGGTTGCTTTGTTTCCAACAATTGGTATTTAGAGCCAGTCTCTCAAAAGCAGAAGTCCGAGAAGCTTGGTGGAGGATCTTGGAAGGTGCTTTCTAATCGGCTGCCAAATGGAACAACAACTTATGGTATTCTAATGACCTAGGATCAAAATATGAGAACCCGAACCATAAGTAAATATTTAGAGCGCAAAGTCTATTCAATCACTAAAAGAAAACTCAATGAATCAAGGAGAAAACATGAAATTCGCGTGGGTTAATTAAAGAGGAATGCGGTTCAAACGCAGCGGGAAGATGTGAATAATCTGAAGCTTCTCCTGGCGGAGAAACAAAAGAATGTGGAATTTTTCTAAAGAGAAGTACTCTTGAAGGAGAGGATGGAATCCACTGCGATGAGAATGAATTCAAGGAGATCGGAGGGACAAGTAAAGAATAATAAAGAAAAGACCGCTATAGCATTTCTGGAGAAAAGTCTCAAAAATGTGGTTTTAACTAGATAAATGAATCTGGATAATCCAAGAAAACAGCCAAGAAATGCTCAACACTTTAATGTCCCGAGATGACCCGCTAACGCGAAATGAGTGGAGAAATTCAAAGCATGCTCAGCCAAACTTGATGAATTGATCAAAGGATAGAGGATTGATGGAGACATATGAGGTCTTGGATATGAAGAAGGAGAAAGTTCTAGATCTGGACAAAGGAACTATGGACAAAGGAATTCTAGACAAGGAAGATTCAGACAAGGAAGTCAGATGAAAGGAACCAAAAGAAATCTAGTAAGGAAACCAAATGCTCAAATGTTTAATGGCTATTGTTATGTCTGTAACAAATTTGGTCATATGGCTTCTTAGTGAAGAAGTAGGGTAAACACAAGTAGACCATCATTCTCATGTCAGTGTTTTAATTGCTATAAGTATGGTCATAAGTCAAGTCAATGCAGAATTGTGATGAATGACTTTCATAGAGATTTGAGATGCCATACATGTAATAGATTTGGACATATGGCTAATCAATGTAGATCAAGTCAAAGCTAGTGGAATAGTTGGCATGGATAGAAAGATATCATGTGCTACAATTGCAAAAAAATTGGAAACATCACTAGATTTTGTTGGAACATAAGAGGTCCGGTAAAATAGAACATGCAATAGGATGTTAAAGGAAAAGGAAAAGTCACTACTAAAGTGATCAGGAAGAAAATGTAGAAGAAATGGGTGAAGAAGAATCCCTCTGTAGAAGGAAATGAACCTGCACCAGAAGCAACTTCTGGTAATTCCTTAGGGAATTAATTTTAGGTCTCTGGCATAGGGGGAGCTAACAAGAAAAACTCTTAAACCCCCTCTGGAAAATGAATGATTACTGGAATCTAAATGTGTCCAGTGGGAAAGTTGATACTTTTTAGATGTTGTGAAATGAATTAAAGGAATTAGTAAAGCATATTGGAGATCTACATAAGTGTCATCTATCTCAGTGCCTAGAAGGAAGGAAACTGGATGACCTAGGGCAAGGGAATTTATTGCAAAATAGAGAGGTTAAGTATGTGGACAATAAAAATAATGGCTTCAACCCTCATTTTTCATATTGCATTTGGAAGAAAAGCAATTTGAAGAGCTCTAAAGTGATCATTGCGAATTTGTGGAGAGACTCAAGCATAAAGGAGAATCTGTAATCAAATTTTGTTTTCATTCCCGAAAGGTATTTATTGAAAACCTGTAAATTTGTGTGATTGCAATCATGTCTACTCCTTTGGTAGTCAAAATTAAGGATAGGCTGTGTCCAAAGTTCAAATTTCATCCACATAAGTCCGTAGATACAAAGCCCTTAGGTGCATTTTCATCAGTACCGTACGAAGTCCTACATATTGAGGATATTAGGGCTTATGTGTATGCAAAAATTGAAGATTTGGGAACCTTTCATTTGATGGATTTGTAATCTCATCATATAATTCAAGAAGATTATACTGTGAAACATGAATTCAAAACCCTAGAAGATAAGAAATTTGTGCAATTTTCAAAATTCCCTATATTCAAAGAAGATGAATGGGTTTGATATATGTTTAGCCGTATCCATGATGAATTCATGTGGTTGGATGTTCCATTCAAAATCACCAAAGAAGCTATATGTGCAGTTACAGGACTAAATTCCACTAGTAGACTTCTAGTTTTGAAGTTTGTGAAGAATGATAAGGTTACTAAAGCGATAGGCTCGCACTGGGATAAAAGGGCAATGACAATAGACGATATTTCCACAGTGCATGTAAAATTTGTATCAATGGTTATCAGCTATAAGATCTATCATTCAAGCCAGGAGAATTCAGTATCTGACATAGCTATCTATGTAACATATGAAATGGTTAAACATAATGCAGACTATGATTTATGTGAACTTCTTTGAAGCTAATTATTGGAGAATTTGGCAAAAATTAAAAAAAGGATAAGAAGAACATATTCAAATATGGTAACCTATTGATATGTTTGTTTTTATACTTCTCGGGTGAGGTATCAGGAGTTGGTAAAGTTCAATGGCATAATGATATGCCAGTAGCGGTTCAGATATTGAATATGTTATGTGGACTGGGTGATCGATAGACTCGCAATACAATCCTATGGGGATACTTTAAAAAAAATTAGAATTTGATGCACGCTAGAGAAATAATTCCTGTAACAATTTGGGAGCAATACAAAGACACTATTTGCTTCATGGTAAACATTGACCAGTGCCATATGGAAGCTGTTAATCCTAGAACAGTTTGGATCATGCCTATGGGTTATGAAGTAGATGAGAACATTTTGAGGATGTATGCAAAATACCTATTGAATTCACCACTGGATCAGGGTGAAGAAAGGTTTGGTACTTATGTAGAGAAAATCTTACAAGTTCACTCAAAATTGAAAAATCCCATGATAGTCAAAAGGGTAAGAAAAGAGACAAAATCTCTTGTAGAGATTTTTGGCATCGTTGTGCATAAACTAAAAGAAGTGAGGAGGAAAAGAGAAGAAGTTGAAGTAGCTAAGGAGAAAGAAAAGGAAGAATCAGCCAGTCCGGGAACATCTCCTACTCAAACTAGGAGTTCCCCTGTAGCTCAGTCAAATCAAGCCAAAGCTTCCAGAAAAAGGAAGAAGAATAAGACCACTAGATCCTACAAAGTTGTGTCTACAGATGAAGAGGAAGAAATTGATTAAGAAGTAGTAAGGAAGATAAAGGCTACTGGTACACAGGCTGTCAAATGGAATAAGAGAAAAAATTCTATCAAAGGATAAGAAGCAAAGAAAAATGCCAAAGTTGACAAGCCCAGTATGTCTATTGAGGAAGTTGAGAGTGCAGTCGTGAAAGATGGAAATATCAAGCCACTATGTGATTGGTATGAAACTTTTGATGAATCCGATAAGAGAATTCTTGAAGAAGAAACAATTAACCATATGATTTTTTTTAATAAAGTTCTTGTTGAAATCATGTCTAGTTTGCCTACAATTCTGTATAATTCTTTGGAGTCTAGGAGGTTGAGTGCCTTATCAGAAGAAGAAAATTTGAGGAAGAGAGTTCTTGTTGATTTGAGCCTAGAAATGACAATTGAATAAATGGATTTATTCCTTGAAAAGGCTAAAAAGGAATTCAGGAGAAAAACAAGGGTAAACAAACTTATGATTGGTGAAACTAACACTGTTGTTAGTGAAACTAAGAAAATTTTGGAAGAATTCTTGTCAAGGGATAAGATTAACATTGAGGAAATGAGTATTGAAAATGTTCAAGGAAATGAGGAAGTGAATGCAGAGGTAAATGAATTAGAAGAAGAGGATGTGAATGAGAAGAACATAATTGTACCTGATCCTCTAGAACTTGAGGATATTCTGACTTCTCCTAATAAGAAAAATACAAAGAAACCTGTGGCAACTAAGGTCCCTATTGAGGTGTTAGCTGAGGAAAAGGAGGTGAATACTGAAGAAATTGAAATGCCTAAAATCAATCCCGAATCAAAATCCAAGGTTGAAAAAGAAAAGGGTCAAGAAATCATAACAGAGGAAGTGAAGGAATCTTTATTGGAGCAATAGGTAGAGTCAAATCCTGAGTTGGATGAAAGCTCAATTAACCTATCTACTCTATCTCCAATTCAAATGATGAAGGTTGCTAAAATTGCTCAAGCCAAAGCAAATGAAAAGATACTAAAATCTCACATACAGGACAGTGAACTGCTAAAGCTTGCATATGGAGTTTTACATAAATTAATGCCTACTTATGTTTTGGACCTGACAACTTCCTCCTCCAGTGAGTTAAAGAAGCTAATAAATTTTGTAGATTCACACTTTGAATCTTTTGAGAAATTTTCTTTGGTTAAAGTGTAAAAGGAGTCCAAGGAGAAGAGAGTTGGTAGTATAAATGAATTGATTTCCAAAGACAAAGCTTTGTTAAGTACTTGCATAAAAATATTCAAGGTACTATGTCTGAAGGAGGAAAAGTGTACAAATTTTGCTTGGTCTTGTCAAAATTTAATGAATCAAATGAGAAGAAGATGAAAGACATTGAACACTAGTTGGTCACTATTTCCGATAATTTTGACCCATTAGCCAGTAGATTTTGTCATCAAGAAAGTCAGGTAATATCTTTGCTCAACCAAATAAATAATCTAAAGCTTGAAAATGAAAGGATTATTGGAAAAGTAATTGAACTCAGGGGGCTAATAAGTTCAAAGATTGAGATAATGGTAAATGCTCTGAAAGAAGCTAAAGATGTTGTGATTGCTCTTGATCTAAAAAGTCTCGAAGCAGCAGAAAATTTGTCATATTTACTTTGTGGTCATATAACCATTTTAGAGAGTTTGAGAAGTATTTGGGACTCAAACTTAAGTGGGCTGAAGAATAACTTTGCAGACGTCTTCAAATTTTTGTAAGTCTCAGGTTATGGTTATACAGTTTTGCAATTTTCAATTTCCCAATCTTGTCATTGATGTCAAAGGGGGAGAGAGTGCAGTGAAAAATGTCTTGACATTCTTAGGGGGAGTAGTATTTTTAATTTTGGAAGTGTACTTACCAGTTTTGAGACTTAGTCATTTTTTCACTAAGTGTTGCCATCAATGCCAAAGGGGGAGATTGTTGGAATATGGTATCAAGAAGTTTGTTTTTGCTTCTAGTGTTGTCATTGATGGCAAATGAAGTCATTTCCATGGTCCAAAGATCTGTATCTAGTTATACCAATAGATAAAGTGAAGTATTGTGTGTTACCGACATAAAACTTGTAGAACAAGGTATCTGGTCAGCTAGTTAATCTGTCTACCTCACCAGATCATCATTTTGAGTTTTGAATCCCTGGGATTGCTTGGCAAGCATGTACATTATCTTATTACTAAATTTTTTGGTGTTACTTTAGTTGTTGGATGAGCTTGGAGGTCTGGTAGGATGTTTTATGTTTATTTGTTCATTGCAGCCGACTCAATGAATGTAATGTGTTGTGGATCCCTGAAAAGTAAAATTCAAATGCTTGGCATACTCAAGAGTATTATTTTGGGTCACATCATTATATTGGCCGACAGTGTTCGATCCACATTGAAAACTTAATTGCAAACTCGGGCTGACAATTGATAATATTTCCAAGTTCTATTAAGGCTGACCTATAGAAATTCTATTTCTAGTTGTGGATATATATAAGAGATTCAATATATCATTTGGCATGTGAAAAAGTAGTGTGGTGGTGTGTTTCAATCATCAAGAAGATTGATTAAGCGATTATGCATAATTTCACTTGTGCATTAAGATTTTTGTAGTGCAAGTTGTGCAAAGCATAGCAGAATTGTTGAATCAGTCTGAAGGATAGTAGATTGTCATCAGAGCATAATTGGAACTATAATCAAGCATTGTGGATACTATTTTCATTAGTTAACACTTTTGGATCTATTCCAAATCATTGTAGGGTAGTGAGCCCATCCTTTTGAGCAGTGAACCTGAATGCTAGTGCATTCCCATTTTGTAATTCTCATTGTGGGTATACTCATATTATATTGTGGACTATCCATCCATCGTGGTTTTTCCCCTAGCATGGTTTCCATGTAAAAATTATGGTGTTATGGTGTTGTGATTATTCTCTTTCTGTTGATGCATGTTTCTTTTGTTGAATGGTTAAGTTAAATAACAGAGTAATAAAGTTTAATTTTTGCACAACACTAATTCACCCCCCCTCTCAGTGTTGGTTGTTTCCAACACTCCCAAACCCACATGTCCTCTTGAGGGGGCATCCTCAATCCTAATTCTCACCTTCACTCCCACCATATTTCTTCCTAGTCACTCCTTTGAATGGTTGGGGCATCTTCCCTAATCTAACCATATTCTTATTGGCCTTATATTCTAATCGTCTTCAAAATGATGTTACTTTGTAACACCATCTTAAAGAGGGGGAAAATGTAGACACTAAAAATTGACCACTTTCATTTTATCAATTTACCCCTAATTTGACTAATTTCATATCCTCTATGTTAATTAAATAATACCCTATTATTTAATTAATATTCAATTATTCCCTGTCCCTTCATCTTAATCTATTTCCTCTATTTTCATAAGTCCAGCTTAAGGTAAATAATTTAATTTAATTTTTTGTCTACATCTATCCTACCCTACCCCTTCTATCCCATAAATTAAACAAATATTTAATATTTATTTAATTTTCCCTCTCACATGTCACATCCCACAACTTTTACAACTTGTCCTCTAATCCTAATCTCAATCCCCACCTAATTTACCCGCTAAACATGTGCACACACTTAATGCTTGATTAAGTGGGTCAACCCCCATCACATAAAGCACATGGTCTTGGTACCATGTTACATGGGTATTGTCCCATCATAGTACCCTTATCCCTCTCAACTCAACTCATCGTGCCACTTGGCACAATCTCATTAGTTAAGAGATCGCCTATCATCTCAACCCTTGATCCAAAGATCAAATCCTAGCCCTCCACCCATTTTCCTCCAACTCTATATGTCCAACCCTGAGCCATTTTAACCATCTATCTCACTCATTTTCATTGGAGCAAGTTATGCTGCCAAAATATCTAGTGAGCATACAATCAACTGAATATCATGGGAAAATCTACTCAATAGGAGGCTTGACATCCTATTCTATGTTGGTTTGAGATTTATTTATCCTAATATTGAGTGTTTTTTTGGTTTTATTATTTAAATAATTCATATAGAGCACAAATTTCATGCACACACATGCCATCCAAGAATCCCCTAACACCATCTATAATAGCCAAGTCATCTAAGGTGGACTTAAATTTAAATTTGTATGAAACATGTAGCGGGTTGATCTTGAATAAAATTTGTTTCCACCAATAGAAATTGATGTTGTGTTCTTCCTATAGGGACCTTAACCTATACATAATTCATCTTCCCATGCTATCTCCAAAGAGCACACACAACAAGCTTCTATCACACAAATCCAAAACATCAACCTAGTTAATTAACTAGCACAATGACCCTTATATCACTTTAAAATTTCTCTGTAATGAATATCAATTTTGGAAACTCTGGGATAAGATAAAACATGTGTATACATATTATTAATCCAGACCACACAACATAACTCACATCCACAAAGAAATGCAAATGAAAATACGTTACCAAAATAATATCACTACCTAGGAAACTTACTTCGAACATTCTGGATCAAACTTCTAGATTGCTTCTTATTTTATGGGAAAAGTCATCCCCAGGGTTTAAGTGGTATTAATCACCTTTCACTTAAATTTTTTGGGAAATGAAGATGGACAAGGGAATGAGATTAACTTGCAACCTGAAAGGTGAGTCAACTAATCCCTTGGGGAAAGTGGAGAAAATTTTGGCTTCTTACAAGGATGAAACTTTCTTGAATATATGATGAGATTGGTTGAACCAGAGGAAAAGAATAAGGAAGAGGATCATCTGATTCAATAACAAGAACTAATAGTAGTAGCATTGACCCCTCTTGCTTCCATCCAGCCTATGCAGGTCTATGATCAACCTCTAGTTGAATATTCTATGTAGCCTAGAGATAGGGATACCATGCAAGAAGAATTTGTTGAGCATGTCCCTAGAGATGAGGATTTCAATCAATGCTTCCCATCTCCATAGGTTCATCAAGAAGGAGAAGAGAAAATGCTTGAGAATAGAAAAATTACATAATTCCATGATGACCAAACTATTCATAATGATGTGAGGTACAACGCTTGCAATGTATTCATGGATGATGATACATTTGTTCAAAAAAAAGAATTTGAAGAGTTCGTGATGTAATAGAATCCAACCCTCTAACATAAGATCCCAAACAATATAAGATACACTAAAATATTGTTTGTAACAACAACAAAAATCTGCAAGAAGTATTCATCCTTGTTCGTTCTAAATCTCTTGGAAATTCAAGAATTACATAGCATATCTGAAATTTAATGATTGTGCAGCCATATGGCCTGATGAAAAGAACTAAAAATCTGATTAAAATCTAATATACAATTGAAATATGAAAGAAAAAATTAGATTTGAATTTTTCTCCCTTAAAATTTCTTCTTACACCAATTTCTAGCTCCTTCAACCTGCAAACTTCATCTAAAAACCTCTTCTGCAATAAACCATGATCTACCAAAAAAATTTGCTGCTGAAAAAACATCCTAAAACCTGTAATAAACCTTCAATAATAATATCCACAATCCTCCCAAAAAAATAACTATGGTTGCAACAACAACCTTTCCATTCTAGCCAAGAATGGCTACCAAAACACAACCAAATTGCTTGTAATCTTCAAAGACAAGCTCCAAAAAATTCTCTAGCAAGAAGTCACGACCAAGATGGGAAGAAACCTCCAAAAATCCATCCCAAAAAACTTTCCATAATATAGAAAATGCTTTCATAAATCCACTCCCACCAAAATTGTCAAAATGGGAGTCAATTCCTAGATTTTAGGGTAGTTTACAATGTAACTCCTGACAACTCACCTTGAGCAGATTATAGGTATAAAAACTGAGGTCATAGGTTTAAACCCCTCACTTGCGCTAGGGGGATTTTTGCAAGAGTTTCACCCTTGGCCTTGTGTTGTGTAGTGTGGAACTTGAATTTGTGACATGTCTTAACTACCTCCTATGGATCTTAGATCTTGTATAAATTTGGCACTTGTATCAAGAATTAATAGGTTGATCTTTTGGTGCAGCAAAAACCACCTATGCAACAAAAGGTTTGTCTATCTTTTCTTATTCATTGGCCAACCCCTGAAGGTAATTAATCATTTCAATTGGCTATTCCATAGATTGTCTTGAGATCTAGTTGGGAATCCAAATGTAGTTATGATAAGGATGGTTTAAGATGGGGTTTAAGGTTTAAAAAATTATATATAGAAATTTTCATTGTGTTGTGGCCTAAAATAGATGTCATTTTGATAGTTTGTAACTTGTTTTGAGAATTCAATAAATTGATGGGAATATTTCAGAGACTAGGTTTTTTCATTTATGACTCGGTATATCATGTGTCATTTTTTGTGTATTATTGTTGGTTGCACAACTAGATAGTACTTAATCAGACCCTCCTACCATGGATACATAAATTGGGATAGTGCATAAATAATTATGTAAGAGATATAAAGAAATTATTGTTGTTCACTATCCAATGCACAAGTCATTTATCACTAGTGATAGAGGAAGTAAAACCATCACAACATGTTTATGAAGGTTATACATGTGTATCATAAGTTTCTATAAGTTTAACATGATATTTAGTAAAATAATAATAATACATTCTTCATCATTTACGAAAGAATCTAATGCATTAAAAAGACATGAAGCTATTGATGTAGGTCCAACATGGCATGCAAGAGATATATCATCAAGAGGAGTCATGATATTATCCATAAGTGAGGTAAGTGCAATATAATTAATAGCCATCAAACTAGATGCATCACTAACACATGGTAAATCCTTACTAAATGGATGACCATCACTATCATAATCCATAATTTCATCATGAATATTATGGATATATGATTTTTTTTTTTATCTAATAGGCATGAATTAGAACTAGTTAACTAAAGAAGTAAAAAATATGATACATGATAGAATAACATATCCATAAAATATATCATTATTCTTAATAAAATGTGCCATTAAAATATCAAGGATAAAATGATTATATGTAAGAAAAGATACGATCCTATTCAAATCTAAAATTTATGCATGACTATTAGCCATGAGACAAGACTAGAAATGAGCTATAATGTAGAATATCTTAGGGTAAAGGGGAGGGATAAAAAAAATTGTTATGTGATTCCAAGTCATAGTTATGGTATAATAAACGTAAATGAATCCAAAACCTAATGAATCTTGGAAAAAATGATATAATCAAAATAATATTAGATCTAGAAAACTCAAATATAGTGAAGGTATTGAAATTGTAAATTAAACCATAAAGTGGTATAATATTGGACTAGCTCACCAAAATTTAAAGGAAAATAAAATTTCCCTAAGCTTAGTATAGGTTAATAAAATGCAATGCTTAAAATCTACCATAAATCAACCTAGAGTAATAATTAAGAACTATAGGCTCAAGTAAATTTGAAGAAAATACTAAAGTATAGAAAGTAAATGTAGTAAATAAATGTACTTAGCTATTTCCTTAAATGAGATGCGTAAATTTGTTAATATATTTAATTCAAGGTGCTTATATATTACTAATGTATTATAAAATTCTATATTCACATGACAATCAAATGATTTTGTTTGTAGTCTTTTGGATTGAGTCCATGGGGTAGGGTCATATCCATGCCCATGAATATTTTCTACATCTATACAAATGATATTGTAGTTGATGCACTTGTATTGAACCTAATTCAGTTTGTTCCAATTTATTTCTTCTTGTAATGTATAGAATGATAGGAATTTTTAAGTACATTTGAAAGATCATTGATATGTTACAAGAGAACATGTTCTCTTAGGTCAAATCCACCATGTCACAGCTATGAACCAACGTTACAATATATCTCAACTATGTAGATCCTCCCAGTGGTTTTGTTCGGCAAAACATGGATTTCTATTCTCTTTGTTCACACTAATGTTCCTAGCTGCTCCTTGCTGATTGGATAAATAGAACAGGGAGATAGGATGATAGTAAAACTCCTCGACTATCTAAACGAGCCATTTTTATACCAGTTAGCGCAAGCATGTGTCTGGAAGCCAGTCTTCATAATTATTAGTAGGAAAAGAGATAAGGAACTTAGTTTTTACCTGAAATTATTTTGTATAATTTCATGGTTATATCAATATTTTATCGGATCCTTATTATGCCCAATGGTGTCTGACCTGGGGAAATATGGGTGCTTAATTCAAGGAAAAGAAACAACATTTAAGAATAGAAATGTAATGGAAGATAAGAATAAAAAAATAAAATTAACAATATCAAAATATGTGTCTATATGCATGCCCGCGCATATGTATGGAAACAACGGAAACATTAAATTACAAGAACATGGATAATGACATAGAATAGATTTTTGAAACCCGTGTATACGCCAAGCAGAAACAAAGAGTGCTGCTGATTGTGTGGGATCAAATAAATCATACATAATTGCATTTGTTATTTATAAGGTTCTGTCATTTATTGATATGTAATTGTGTCAAGGCATTCCATCAAAATAGATGCAAAGCTAAATAGGAATTGGCATGGATATATAAAATCACTATTACAAATATATATACATTTATAGTAGAAAATAAAAAATTCACTAGACATGATAAATTAAGATTGAAAGTCAATCAAAATTTCACCACACTCAGCACACTTAAAAATGATATGATTCCTTAAAAGTTGAAAGTGGGTGGTTAGGTAAAGAAAAAATATTAAAAAATAAAAAATGTGTATTGATTTTTTTTACACCTCATTATCATCGTCATAACTCTTAATTTAAAAAAATAAAAAATAATATTGATTAAAAATCTTAAACTATATATTAATTAAATTGACATAAAAATATACTATAACATATTTTCAAAACGTTTGTCACAAAATTCCACTCTACAAGACCTTAAAAAATAAAAAACACCCCAAAAAAATAAAATCAAAGTTCTATGTAATCTTGAGATGAATAAAGATGTCTATATCCTTTTGGACCATAACAAGTGTAGACTTTACTAATACTTGGGATAATTATTACATTATGTGGGGTCCTATGAAAAAGCTAATATGGGTGGAAAGCTTTTCGAAAGGCTTTCCCATTACATTTATTTCGTATAAATTTTTAATGATAATTAAACTTATAAAAAGGTTGCCCTAAAAATGGCAATGTGGGGAAGAATGAGTATACGTAGGGGGATGACAACCAAACACTCGTGGCTTCCATTTGTCAACCATTCACCTAATTACAACCTTATTTCAAACCCTTCAATGAATGCCCTACCCATCAAATGCACAAATCTTGTCCTTATCTACCATTTTCAATCTTTAAAAGGAAGATTATTTCATATTATACACTAAATCAATGGATTTATGGGTTAAAAATTGCTTTGATGTGCACTACATGATGCATAACATCCACTCGTTTAAAATATAATCATATAAGTTTATACAAAAATGTATCCAGAAATAGGTTTAAATATTGCATTAAATGTTCTCATCCATATTAGTGGATTGCATGCACATAATGCATTGGAATTAAACTAAAATTTATAAGGTCTTTTGTTCAAGATGGATATTTTTTATTTATTTTTAATATAGAATTTGATTTTAAAAATATTGATTTGGTTAATAAATCGAAAATAAGATTATACATCAAGTGATTTTTGATTTATTAATAAAGTTGTACAACTTATGTAAAATCTTATCTTATTAAATGTATTGTCCCCACACCATAAAAGATGCATATTAATTTATAATACTTAACAAAGTAGACTAATAAGTAAAGTGGGTATCCCTTACAACCTTTGCCTAGAATATTTTGGTCTTAGCTTCATTTAGATCCCTAATTGAAGGGATTTGACATTTTAATGGATAAAAGTATTTTAGCCAAATCTTTATTGACTGGAGTTTGAACTCTTCTGAGATTATTCTAGTATATAAGGAAGATCGAGTGAATAATGGTAGTGAATTTTTACAAATTTCTTTTAAATAATTTATTTATTTATCTTTTATACTCAGCATTTCAGTGCCTGCAGAATCAAGATAATCATCATTCCTAAAATGATTTTGAATCTTAAACATGATTTCTTTTTACTTAAAATGAGAATTCTAAGTCTCTGAATGGATTTTGAATCTGGTGATCTTGGTTTCTTTATTTAGCCTCCTCCTCCCATCCAAAACCATCTTTGAGTCTCAAACGAAGAGGGGCTCTTCCAAACACTAGTTTTATAACCCACCGCTATTAGGCACCTGTTAATTATTAAACTCTTATGTGAGATTTATGCCTTCTTCTCTTTAGGATATTTAAATCATATTGTCATTTTGTTCTACTCTAATGAAATTAAGTCTTTTACAAGTTTCTTTACTTTAGTATTTGGAACCAACTTGATGGAAACTTAATTTTCTCCTTTTAAACACTTTTTTTTTCTAGTTTTCTTTTTAAAATATTAATTAAAAAATATAACAAGATAGCATAAAACTCAAAGGTGGGCCTAGTAAGATCATTCTAGAACTTCATTGTAATCATCTTGAATTTAAAATAAATATATTGTAAATTTTAACTTAAAGAAATTGCCAATTATAAATATCATAAATATTTGTTCAATTCTACACTAATTTTTATTTTCTTAGATATGCTAGAAGAAAAAACAAAGACATGTGTGATAACCCTTAACTAAATATTTATGTAAAATACTTAGATCTAAAATGCCTACCAAAATATTTTGACAATAGATTGCAAAAATAATAATTATGAAATACCCACAACACAATATGTTTGCACATGAAATACTAGTTGGAATTGAATATTCATAAATAAAAGTTTCATTCAAACATATATTTTTTTACAAACTATTACAAATATTATTTAAAAATAATGAAATTTTGAAATATGCAAAATGTTGAAAGTCTTCAAACTTGAAGTGCACGTGCAACCTACATATGAAGATAACTTTGAGGAATCAAATGGTTTTCATCCTCCACACTCAATGGATATAATGTAGTTTCATCTACTAATCTCTAGAACTGAAGTGTTTTCATCCTCAAATCCAATAAGTGAACACAAGTTATTGGATCTTTAGATTAAGGTTTTGATAAAATGGCTAAAATATACAAACTAATTAAGTTACCCACCTATTATAGAGATTGAAGGCTTAGCATGGGTACAAACATGCTAATAGGGATTTGAAATTTTCCTACCATTCTATTTTATTGAAATTGGGCCTATTAATGGCTTCCTTGGTCATTTGTGTTGTTAGGGGAAACACTTCATTTGAACAAAAACAGTCTAAGGAAAAATATTCTTGAAGGGTATATTTTAATAGATGGAATTTGACTCTACTCAAGAAATATTAGCTTCTTTTAAGAGTGATCACAATTATTACACTAGAGTTGAATACATAATTTCTATTGAACTAATGTACTATTTTAGGTTATTTTGATTAACTCTTTCTAAAGGTTTTCTTTTAATATATAAAAGTATATTTTAGAAAATTAAATATTAAATGAAGTGTTGGAATTGTTAGTTGAACCCCATAGCTCCCAAAAATAACCTGCAACTAAAACACCCATTACAAATAAAGAGAAAAACAAATGATTATGCTCATGAAACCTTTAGAAGAAAATTGATCCACACAAGTATCTGATATCAAGATTAACTTGTATTATTGTAGACACTTAAATTTGACCACCCCCATATGGTCAAATTCTCTCTTATATTCTTCTATCACGCATCCCTAAGTAATATTAATTAAATGATTCATTATTTGGTTAATATTTATCCTATCCCTAATGTCCTCTAAGGTATTCAATTAATTGATTACATACCTTACCCTTTCTTTTCTAAATTAAATAAATAGTCTAATTTATTTAATTTAGTCACTTTACCTAGATGAATTAAATTAATTTTTAACTCATTTATTCTCTCTCTTCATGCCAACATCCTCCATAATCCTCTCCTAATCTAGATGAATTTAATTAATTTGTGATTAGGATGTGCACATCACTAATGGGGATTAGGGCCACATCCTCCATTTTGCAACTTTCCCTTAATCCATCATTAACCCTCCTAATCATTTGTACAACCTCTAATCAAGGCTAATTAGCACCTAATATTGTCCTTTTGCCAATTATGGCAAGTGCCATGGCCAACCCTCATAAAGGCTTTCTCCTTTTGGAGAAGATATCTCCATCCCCTAAGGAATTTAAAATTCCTTTTTATTCCTCCAATGCATCCTATGGGGAATTTTTAATTCCACTTTATTTCTCCAACACCTTTGGAGGAATAAAGTCCTAATTTAAAATTCCCTTCCAATCCCAAAGTCAAATCTCCAAAACCAAGGGAGATTTTTGAATAATTTAAAATTCTTCTATTGTCACATCCTCCTACGATTTGGGTAGATGAGAGAAGACATGCCTTTTCATCATTCCCAAAGGTACCTTGAAGGTACCTCCACTTGGCCTCCACATCATCTCCACATCATCCTCCCTTTTCCACCTCCTCATCCACATGTCATTGTGAGATGGGTTGAGATGTCTCGAGGCATCTCAACCCTTAATTTCATACCTTTGGATGAATCTCAATTCTCCATTCTTTTGGAGGCTTTTCCCTAAAAGCAAAAATTTTGCTTCATTTTGCATCTATCACACACTTAGCCAAATTTAGCACTTTTGCATCCAAGATTTGAACCTCCATTGTTGCATCCATTCAAGCCATCATATTGCACCTAATCACTCATCCATGGCTTCCATTGCCTCCACCTTTGCATCCTCAGATCGATTTTAGCATCATTTCAAGCCATTTTAGCAAGTAAGGAGTGGAAATATCATCAAGCAAAGGGACAACCAAAGGAACAACTCAAACAAGGTAAAATTTGTGTTTTTATTGCTCATTATGTTTGGGTTAAACTAGGATAATCTTGAGCATTTTGTTTTTGTTTTCTTCTCTTTCATTCAACTACTTCATTTTCATTTATAGGTTAGAATTCACTTGCACACATCTTTGGAATGCTCGATGGGACCCACATCATGGGTCCTTTAAGGCTTTTTGATGTTTTTATCGTGTAGGTTTAAATTTTTTCACACAATAGAGGTGAATCCACCTGATGGGTGAATCCACCTAACCTCGGGGGCATACCTACTTTGACTTAGGTGACTGTGCATTCACCACTTAGGAGAAAAGGCGAATTTGCATCTAACACTTGAGATCTAGAATTTCAAAGGTGAACACACTTTAGACTGTATGGAAGGGTGAACTTACTGTAAGTGTGGAATAAGTAATAAGTAAAATAACACTTCTTAATAAAACATTATATCAAAGATTCAACAATTAAACTAGTTTAAAGCAAGAATCTACTAAAAGCATCATATTGTTCCCTATCTCTAAAGATTTATCAAGTCACGGGGCTCTCAGATTTGGTAAGCATTGTGACTGTTAAAATGCCAATCTATAGAATGAGATGCTGCTAAATATAATGATGTAATCTTATATGATGATTGATAGATGAAATAAGGAAGCTACTATGATCTAAATTGACATGAAACTATGATGAAATAAGCTATAGTAAAACTATGATGCAACTATGATTATGATTCTACTAATGTTATGATTGCTATTGCTAAATGATTTCATTGTTGCTAAAATGTTTGATTTCTTGATTGCTTTTCCTACAGAGTAAGTTTGCACAAAGATGGGATTCATTTCTTGTTTCAGAAGGCTGCATATATATAGATTTCACGATAGCACATTGTGACGAGGTAGCACAACAAAGGCTTGGATTTGATCTGGAGGATTGAATGGTGAGAGATGAACCTTGAGCTAATCATAGGAATGGTTTCTCCCCATGAAAACATCAAGCCAGATGATAGGAAGAATCAGAGGAAGGAGATTGAAGAGGATTACCTACAAGTTTGTCTCCACAACTTTCCCATGAATGCCAATTGAATTAAATTAAATGTTTTATATCTAATTTGGTAGGTGAGTAAATATAAGAAAATTTGCCTTTATTTGAATAAATTTGATTTATTCAAGTTTTAACAAAAAAAGGATATTTAATTAAATGAAACAAATCTTTGTCATTTTCTTATTTGATAAAAAGGGATATGATAATTAAATAAATCTTCTATGATATTTTATTTAATTAAGAGGAAACATGATTTAGATAATTAAATAATACAAACTATTGAAGTTTTCTTATTTAATTAAGATAGGATAATTTAAAATTGAAGAATTTAGAAGAATGAACTATAAATAAATACTTCTATTTATTTAATAGTAGATGAATTTAAGGTTAATTAATCAAATAAATTCTATTTAATTAATTAGATTATCCAAACCATTTTTAGGTGTATACATTTTGCCCCTCTTTGAAGTGGTGTGTTTACACATTGCTTCAAAGAAAATTTTGCTGCTATTGCTAGTATCGACGAAAAAATTTAAGTATGCCCCAGACATTGATTTTCAGGTGATGATGAATATATGCCCCCTCGAGAGATAAATTAATGATTTTTTTTTTTTTGAATTTTTCAGATTTTGCAATTTTTTTATGATTTTCTAATGATTTGATATAGATTTGATGTTGAAATAATTTATCTCCCAATTAAGAATGTAGAAAATTGTCCCTAGATGAATTTGAATTAATCTCCCTTGAAAAAGATTAATTTACCCCATAAAAATCCCACCAAAAAAACCTATAAAAGGTCAAAAGAGTGATTTTAAACTCATTTGTGCAATTGAGTTTTGAAAATTTGTGAGAGAGATTATTTGAGCAATTTGGAGCAGGATGTTGATTCCTTACCATACTCACTGGTTTGAGCATGTGTGACATCATAACTGCCTGGTCGTCTACGGACCTCTGGTAAGTACTTGAGAACCTCCTCATTTTACGTGCTTTTCTCATTTTTTGTATTTTTTTGAATTTTGAAATTTTTGCTTCTTGTAGTGATTTAGCATGCCAATGTAGCACTTTGGCCATCTTTTTTAGCACTTTTAACATTTTAGCACTTAGGTTGAATTTTTTAGCACTTAGCTAGGATTAATTAGCGCTTTCAATGTTTTAGCGCCTAGGATAGGAACTTTAGCGCTTTGACTTTCTATTTTAGCACTTTCACTAGTTTAGCACATTTACCCTTTAGTTTAGTGCTTTGACCTGATATAATAGTGCTTTTGATGAAGTGGCACTTAGGCAATCTGAAATGGCGCATATGCTTGATGAAATGGCACTTTTGATGATTTAGCGCTTTGAGTGCCTATTTTAGTGCTTTTAAGTGTTTTAATAACACTTCTAATGATTTAGTGCTTTGAAACTTTGTTTTGGTGCTTCCAAATCAGATTGATAAAGTTTTTCATTTTGTCCTTGATTTTGTCAAATTTTTATTGTGTCAGCCATTGGTTTGATATGATTGATGATCCTGATCAAGTAGATGATGTTCAACCTCATGATAGGCAAGGTCTGATGATTAATTGATGATAATTATCCTCATGATAGGTGAGGAATAATTATAGTTTGATTGATGAACCTCATGATAGGCAAGGTTGATTTGATGTATTGACCTCATGATAAGTGAGGTTCAATGATGTTTAGTGATTGACCTCATGATAGGTGAGGTTCAATGATTTTTCACCCACGAGATTTAATCAAAAGTATCACCAAGAGCTGATTAGGTTTGAGAGGATAATTGATGTGTGATGATTTGAAAAGGAATACTGACTTTGATCATTTCATGATTATAGGAGGCTTTGACGAACCTCCAGATTAGAGAGCAATTTCCTTAGATGTTTGATCTGATACCACAACTGGCCCAGCCTAAGACAACTATTATTACACATTGTAGATTGTCCTCCTTATTGGATATGCCCCAGATTAGGATTAATTGGGGTATATTGACAGCTTTAGCGGAGAGGTGGCATAGCGAGCATAATACCTTCCACCTAGCTACCGATAAGATTACAGTCACCCCTGAGGATGTCTAGTGGATTCTATAGATACTAGTTGTTGGGGACATTGTTCTTTATGATTCATCAGAGCAGGGTGGGACTGATGCCCTTCAAAGAGTGTTGTAGGATGATTGGATTGTTGGATATTGGATTTTGTGGCATGAGATGGTGGATGCTTATGCCACTTTGCCAATAGTGCTTGCTAGATTCATTGGAGGATTCCTTTGTCCTAACTGCAGGGCAAAGGGATTCTTTGTTGGTTGGGGCCATATACTGGAGAGCATGATCATGCATGGGATGAGATATGATTGGGGCATGTGCATGCTTACCCATTTGTATCATGATTTGCATTTAGCAGTCTACCTTGGAGGTTAGAGTTTATCCGCTAGAGTCACTTTACTTTAGGTGTGGGCATTGGAGCATATTGGTGTCATGCGGCTAGTGACGGTGAGGCAACGTCCTGATAGGCAGCCATATGTGCATAGATATACTGGTTGTCTTACTCAGCATAGACTAGGTAAGTTGGATCATTGGCACAGAGTATTGGATGATATGGAGATTGTGACCTAGCATCCATATTTACATTGTGAGCACTAGGACGATGATGCCGTTTAGTTTTCATTCTTTTGTCAATTGTTTACTCTGATTGGTTAGACACGATGGATTTTGGAGAGATTTATGTTGAGATGAGTGCTTCGTCAATATGGCATTGTTCAGGGCATTCCCCAGGGTGTTTCCCACTATTCTCGTCGACATCTAGACTCTATAGATTGGGGGCCTAGTCTGTCTTATGATGCAATAGTACAGGAGTTCCAAGCTTTACAACCTCTTATTTGGGAGATTTGTCCAGATATTGTTGAGTCACTAGTGACAGCCGATTATGCAGAGTATCTAGTTTTACATCCATTTCCCCATATTACCATTCCTGATGACCCAACACTATTACCTGCTGATGAGGAGGTTGTTGTTGCACACCAAATTCGATAGAGGAGATAGGAGATTGGTGATGAGGTGGTGGTGGAGGAGGAGGCAGAGGATGTCGAGGGTAGTGGTAATGAGGATGGCAGTGGGGGTGAGGAGGAGGTGGAGGATGTTGAAGGTAGTGGTGATGAGGGAGACAACAGTGATGGTGATGGTAGCAGTGATGATGATGAGGGGTATGGAGGTGGTGGTCTAGATGTTGCTAGTGAGTCAGGTGCAGATGGGTCAGGTCCTAGTTTAGAGGAGTATATGTTGCCTTGTAAGAGGCGAACAATTGTAGACCCAACAGAGCAGTGTGTGTAGCAGCAAAAGACCTAGATAATGAGTCTGTAGGTACAAGTTCAGACATTATAGGGTTAGCTGACTCAGGCCCAGAGTTTGTTGGTAAATGTGCAATTTTCGCACACACACCCCACTAAAAGTAGGGACCCTCTTTTGCTCTAGTTTTGGTGCTTGGCCCTTTGTTTTTGAGTTTTTTTGCCTTAACGCATGATTGATGGATTATCTTATTTGTGCATATGCCCCCTTTCTAGGAAGTACTTTGAAAATCTAACGTTTTGAGCTCATTTCGGGTTTTTCACTGCTTTCAAGATTTTTTGCCCTGTCCGAATTTTCTTGGATTTCACTCGAAGCCCGACGACTAAGGTTTTGCATTGTTCCTAGAGATTTCGGTCCTTTGCGGAATTCCATGGTGACCGGATTGTTCCAAAATTCCACTAGGCCCTTGGATTTCCGAATTTCTTCTCGACCTTGGATCTCCTAGCTTGTTGTCATATGAACTCTACAGCTGATGTTTGTTGATCTCTTAGGGGAATTTATCTAGGTTGGTTGAACATGAATGAAGATTGGGGGTTGATTTTGTGCGTTCATGGTGAAATTTTAGGGTTTCGACTTTAAAGCCATCACCAATGCCGATCGAATTTCCCTTGAGTGAATTCTGAGTCTAGATCTGTCGATGAATGATTTAGCATTTGAGCCCAGGTACTCAAATTTGTGATCTTTGATCAACTTGAGTGAAATTGTGTGAAAACATCGAAGTCCAGGTTTTCCTTCAGTTTTGGGATTTTCCTTTTCTAGCGGATTTCCCTAGTTTTCCTTGTCCTCTGCATTTTCCTAAAATCTAGATTTTTGCCTGCTTTGTGGATTTTCGCTCCCTCCAGATTTCCCAAAATTCCCGTTGTCTCTTCATTTTTTTGGAATTTGTTGACTATGGATTGTTTTTTCCAGAATCCACCTGGCTTGGATTTTCCCGAATTTCCCTTCTAGCTTGGATTCTGCAGAGGGGTGAAAATCTTGAACTATGTAGAAATTGTGCTTTATTGATATTTCGGGGGATTTCAATATTTGTTTGGATTAATTTGAATAATGAATATATTATTGGTGATGGGCTAATCTTGATCCTCATGTTATAATGGATATTATTGATAGTGGTTTTTGCTTAGTGTAGGCTAACTTTTGTAGGGTCATCAAGGCAGTTCTGGAAGAGATTAATTTGACTGAAGAAGGGTTCAAAGCATTTATTACTTCACCTGTGGCCTAACTGGAGAGTATTTTATTAAGATGCTAGATAAATTAGATCAAGACAAGGATGAAGGGGCTAGTTAATGATCGATTGCATTAGAATTTGTGCTTCCCAATTTTTTTGTATGCATTGGTCCGAGCTACATTGGAGATCCCAGGCCAACCTGGATTGACTTCATGCATTTAATACATATCTTATCTTATTTCGAACTTCTCTTGGCCGACTTGTTTTGTGGCTAATTATTATTATAAAATATAATTAGGTCGACATGCTTTGGGGGTTTTCTATAAATATGGCATTTCACCTCATTTGTAAGAGTAGAAATCAAAGTAGTAGTAGAAGTAACTGGAGATAGTTCTTGGCTGAGAAGCAATTAGGATAGTAAAGTAAGAATTAGGGTTAGAAGTTAGTTCATTTTGAGCAAAATCTTTGTTGTTACACTTTTACCACAACTTAAGAGTCCAAATCAGTTTGTTGGGGTTTTGGTGCTAAAAGCATTTACCTATTA
The DNA here is from genome assembly GCA_007258455.2 of Sequoia sempervirens. Lineage (NCBI taxonomy): Eukaryota > Viridiplantae > Streptophyta > Pinopsida > Cupressales > Cupressaceae > Sequoia > Sequoia sempervirens. The sequence continues at coordinate 1,608 of VDFB02387894.1, read as the reverse complement.
ATTTTTTCACTCCGAGTTCAACAAGTAGAACTAGATGGATTTCATCGTTTATAGGTACAAAAATTTTCATGTTTTGCTGATTGAGTGTTCATCGATCATCATTGAGACCATCTTACATGTGAATCATAGTTTATTGTGCAAACTTTTAAAACAAAAAATTGAAAAGATTTGCATAGTAATGCTTTTATTCATTCTGTAAAAATGTTGAATCCCACACAAGCCGTGGAAGTAACTTTTCTGGATTTTTACAATCAAATAAAGAATGCATAAACAATGGTATGCTATACAACTGAAAATAACGGAAACATAGGGTAGGAGGTGATTCGTCATTGCCTGGAATGACGAATCGTTGACAGTTGAAGTTTCCATTTGTGACGTTAGCTCTAGCTCCATTTTCAGTTTTAGCTCCAGTTCCAACTCTAAAAGCGTCTGCAAGGAAGATAAAAGATGACGTTAGAGATAATCTCTAAGCAATGACGGATCAAATCCTATCATATATCTACGCTACCAACAGGAATATAGGATACAGTCGATCAGGCATCCATCAGATAATTGCAAAAAAATCAAGAGAAGAAAGAATGTAATTCAATGGAAACTTTCAACTTCTTTTATTTTGCTAACATGTTTGTTTTAGTGTGCAGAAACAGATTCATCGTGTTTGAGATCATTTATCAGATATGTGGAGTAAAATAGGCTCCCACAAGGGTTGAGCTCGGCATATCAAAAAGGACATATTCACAATTTTCATACGAAGCACATGAATATTGATAACAGATATTTAAAAGCAGCATATTGCACTCATCTATTTCATTTTTTGTTCAGCTCTTCTTTGTTTTTGAAGAGAAACAGAGTATTCAAGTACAGGACAGATTTGCAATAATTTAATTTTCTATGAGTTCTTCAACAGAAAGCAGCAAATTTTGTTTTAAGTCAGCATCTAAGAATAATGGAAGATACAGATATGCATTATCTTTTATCAAACAGGCAAACAATGTCACAAGTGCCAATGAGACAGTAATGGAGTGAGCTTTGACATTAAATGGAGTATCTATTTTCAATGATAATCATTAGTTACAAAGTTATTCAAGAGCAGAAATACAACAGTGAACAGGGCCAATGAACAATTGGCAATACCTCATTAAATGCTCTATTAGTTATTTCTATTTTTTCAGTCAAAGTGAGCTTTGAAGGATCAAGTAACAGACAGACAGGTATGATGTTTTTTAGGTTGTTGAATAGTGATGAATACACATATACTGGAACAACAGTAAAGAGCAAAGCCATTTTCTGTTACAGCAAAATATTAAGCAATAAATGCTACAGGTGTGCATTATAAACAGCAGTGTTCAATTCATATGTTTAAGCCAGTTTTGATCAATTTCATAACAATAACACTGCCCCATGAGATAGAGGTCACTTTGACTTAATACTCAAGATCAACATAGCTCTTTCATCAAGTCAAGAAAGGAGAATGACATTGCTCATTATATGCATTTTACAGTCAAGGAATATGAAAGACAACAACAACATTCATGATATGAGAGATGGTCATAAAAGTCTCTTGCAAATGAATTCCAAGAAAACAAAATGTCAAACAGCCAACAGCTA
>VDFB02387893.1:0-47803 GCA_007258455.2 Sequoia sempervirens | reverse complement strand
TGCTAGAAATTTCCACACCAAATTAGGAGTTATAACCGGCCATAATTTTAAAGTGGTGATCAATCACCAGGCTCTCAAGGATATGTTGTGTATCCCCCTGAATGCTCTTCAAGGTGTTGAAGATTTCAATATTCCTAGGTTGTGAAATTACTGGAAGATGAGAGATGCAACGCAACAATTTTTCAATGTTGAAATGGGTAAGCCATAGGATAACGCTATCCCTCCTAGCTTTCCTCTTAGTCTGGGTGCTTTTAAAGAAGGAATGCCTTCTGTTTTCTCTATGTTGGTGCTGGTATGTGGGCTAGATATAGATAAAGAAGTCTCAGACTTCTAGATGAGTGTAAGCTTTATGTTGAAGAAGAATAAAGAGCCTCCATTAATGAACTTTGCAAGGGCTATTGTGGAAAGAATGCGCTGACAGCTGAAAGAGTTTGAACCTGGTTCCAAGTTCAACTACTCTTATTTCTTGGTATACATGATTTTACATCAAAACCCAGACTATTTCCAGCAATTTCTACCCCTGGCGGTATTTGATGAAAATGGCGCTAGAAAGCCAGTTTCTACCTGGACTCTTCTCCTTTCAAAAACTTTTGATTATTACACATTCTTAGACACATTCCTAGCTTTGACCTTAAGAGCTCTGGATCAAACAGGAGGTGAAATTTTTGAGCACTTAACACAAGGTCAAAATTCATGGATGAGAGGCCTGGTGTTGCCTTGTGATTCATTTTTTGGTTCAGATTTTACAATGCTTCGCATGTAGGATTTCGTCTGAGAGCCTTTCCAGCTCCCGTGTTTTGTTTCAGACAAGGTGTTTGCCTTCAAAGTTTTCAGGCAGTTGTACAATATTGAGAATGATTACTGGGGAGGAAAGCATTTGACTTCCTATCTGACACTACTAGTCATGTTTGGCCCTGTGACATTGGCCAAGAAGAAGAGTTCGAGGGTGAATAGTTTAGAAGTGTTGTATTCTAAGTTGGGTCACCTCGGGTTAGTGGTTATCTATGATACATGGTAATATAATCCAGTTGGTAATTTGGCAGAGGTAGGCATTAAGATTCCTCACCAACCCCTCGTCATTTTGGGGTAACCCTGGTGTTTTTCAACAGGGAAAACGGTGCTATACACGTCTGCATATTCCCTTCTTCTAGCTCAGGCCTGGTCAATCTCACCTTGGTTGAATTTCTATTGTAATGGGCTAAGCTCTAACCTCGAACTTACTATTAATAAATCTCAATTCTCTACATCCAACTAGCAAGACTCAGTTGGAAGCCTAAAAAGATCAAAGATTTCTAGATTTATAGACAGGAGATTAACAAGACTAATGAGATTTTTCAAGATGTAGAATCAGACAACCAGTTTGACAAAGCCTAGTACCGCGAGCATTCTGATAGTGACGATTCTCCTAATCCTTCAGAGTCTGAGAAGTTCGGTGAAGTAAAAAGTGCAACCCTGGAGCATGAAGAAGAAGTAGCCCAAAAAGCTCCAATGATCGAAGCAAGTCCTATGCGGGGGGAGACGGTTAGTGGATGGCAATTGCAACATGAGAGCTCTTCAAATACACAGCTGTCAGAGCCAACTAGCTCCTCTAGATCAAGCAAGAAGAGATCGAGCTTTTTTAGGCACCGCCGAAAGGTTATTATGGACCTAGATGATTCTTCGGAGGAGAAGAGACCTTAGATTGAGAAGGCATTCAGAGGAGAAAAATAGCACAAAGAGGTCGTTGTATCCGCTATGAACCTTCAGGAAATTTAGGTACATTTCTCCCCCTCTTCTCTCTTTGCTTTGTCTCTAGTTCCCCCTGTGTCTACTTTTGCCGTGTCTTTTACATCCACTACCCCTCTCACTAGTCACCCAAGGCAAGTCAATATTATGTCCCCTAGGGGTCCCCGTTCACCTCCTCCTATGTCTATTGCCCTTGAGATACAAGTAATAGCAACACTTTTTAACCCACTAAGTCAGCAATTTGTATCTCCAATGCCTCAACGTCAGATGGCTTCTTCCTCGGCCTTTGTCCCCGCCATGCTTGCACCATCTTAGAGCAGTCAGTTCATCCCATCTTTCTCCCCGACAACTGTCACAAGACCTAGCAAATCTGTCGATACATTAAGCACATTGTCTTTCCCATTAGCAATTCCCCGGGAATTTCCTTTCGCTAGTGGATTAGGTATTTCACCCTAGGAGTATTTCTTATAGGTGGATATTACTAAAAGTTCCCAGGCTAGCCAAATTCAAAAAAGAAGGGTGTAGAATGCAAACAAACCTGCAAAGCCCCATATGCAGACCGTGTTCAATGAGAACCAAAATTTGTTGATGTTCGCGAATTTGACACCCAACGTCATCAGGCCATTTAGAGAAATGCAACCAGTTGATTATTTTATCAATGTCATTCAGCTTGATTTGTAGCAAGCTCATCCACAAGACAAGGTAGAATTAATGGAGGAAACCCAAAGGGTGGTGACGACTGACTTCCTCAAACTCAGTCGCCAAATGAAAAAGAAAGATGATCAGATTTCAGACTTGAAAGAGAAGGTGGAAATTTGGTCAAATAAGCATAAGGCTTAGGTGATTGAAACCAATCGACTACGGGATGAGAGGAATGCTTTTGAAAGCAAGGTCACTGAACTTCAGGCTCTAAGTGTAGGGGTTGTTCCAACCTTGCAAAAAGAAATTGAGCATTTTTGGGCGACTGAGGCGGCCCTCCATGATGAGTTAAAACTAGCAAGTGATGGTTTGAAGTAGCTCCGAAAGAGTACCAATGAGGAGGTAAATGAAATGAATGTTGCATTGGAGCAAGAAACTGAAAAGCAAAAACAGGCCGAGTTGGCCTTGAAGGATAAGGAGGAGGAAAATATTGCTCTAAAGAATCAAATTTCGGTCCTGGAGGGGAGCATTTCATAATTGAAGGTAGAATTGAGCAGGAAGGCTTCAAAGATGGACCTTCTGAGATCCCAGCCTCCTGCATCCCAAGTGAACCCACTAGAAATAGCTAAGGAATTGCATGCATCATACTGGGATAAGGTTAAGTCATTATGCCTTATCTTGCAACCCACCCTCAAATTTATGGCACAAGCTACCAACTTATGCGGGATGGTTAGTGAAACAATGCAACGAGCGCAAGAAATGACTTCTGATAGAGTCCCAGAGGCTAGACAATTGTTAAGAAAATTGTATATTGCCTCCGATGAGGTGTTGAGCGGTGTGGGGATTGAGAACCAAATGACGATGACCATGAGTGTGAATGTTCTCATTTCTATGCATGAGGCCATCTAACATGTCGATGAGTGCAGAGAAAAGCTAATGCAAATTACCTATGATATGCGGGCTAATTTTTCCCGACTAACTCAGTGAGGGCTTCCATCGCCCTTCTTGGCTAACCAAATGATGGCTGGCATAAAACACATCATTGAGAAGATTGAAGAGAAAAAACAAGATCCATTTGTTTTTCAATCTTTTGATCAACCTTCGACTGTTGCCAATATTGAGAACATGGTGCATCAACTAGCGCAACTCTTTTTCCAACTTGAGTTTGAGGCAAAAGTATTCAGTGGATTGCCTTTTAAGGCAATTATTGATCTGAACATGGCACATGAGAACTTGCGTTCTCTCTCTGCACCATTGGACGAGGTTTGGACGTCTCTTCGGGCCACCCTCTCCCAGCTATGAGCAATTAGTCCAGGAGGTTGGACTGGTCTTTGATTTTGTGATCTAGAGGTTCTCATTATGCAGGCAAAATGTCCCTATGAGTTTCCAAGCTGTGAATAATTATTCACACGCTACTCTTTTCATTCGCGGTCTTTCTTTCCTTGCGGCTTCGCCTTTTGCTTTGATACTGCTCACAGCTTTTCGGTCGCCACCACATGGCATCCTATCAGAGCTTCCCTTCGAGACACTTTGCTTTTTGTTTGTCAGGCTTATGTTGCTTGACATGTCGCCTCCACTTGCTTTCTGTTCAGATGGGGCCCACACCACAGTTACTTTTGCTAGGAGCTTTCTGTGTGGCATTTGTTTGGGCGTTCGTTGTTTTTGCTTGATGGTTGTTGCAACTATTTTTGTTTTGTTGCCGTGTGTCCTTTCCTCATGCTGCTGCATGGCCCATCTCTCTTCGACGTCCTTGTTGGCATGTCGTCATTGCATCTTTCTGTTGACGCCTACGCTTGAGAATCTTTTCTCGTTGGTGGCTTGTGGAGCATCTTTCTGGTTATGGCTCTCAGGCAGTGGGTTGGCTTATTTAGCAACCTTTTCTTCATTTCATGGTTGTTGTTAGATAGACTAAATTTTCTAGCGTTGAGAAGTAGCTTCTGTAGTGTTTTATATTAAATCTAAACTTATAGACTATGCCAACCTGTTCAGCCTCTCTATTTTCAAGCATTTGATAAGACATTAAATTGTGCTTGCATTTTTTGAGAATATATGAATATTTGTTTCAAGCTTTTGTAATCATTATACGACTTAGCATAATACAAATCATGTTACTACTATTTTGTGTTAGCTTACGCTGTGTGTGTTATATTATGCAAATGGTTTGATGCTCGTGTGTTTGCAGTGCTTGGGAATTGTCTCTTTAATATACATTAGTTATTACCCGAGCCTTTGTTCCTACAATGTGCTCACCTGTTTTATCACTGATTTGGCGCATCGCCTTAGTTTAGATTTGTTATTTCATGTTTATCTCCTTTCCCTTTTTCTCACCCCCCATTGATAAACGAAGAGTCGGCTTCAATAAAACCCCAGAGGTCACTTAGCTATGCGCACAAGTCCCCCAATAGCTAAGTTTCCCATAAGGCTGCTGCCTGCAAATTTTTGCATCAATAGTAACCATTTTTTTTTTGCTTTCAGATTACCACTTCATATTTATCTTCCCAAAAATAATATTAAAATATATTTAAAATAATATTTAAGTTTTATTGAAAATATTTAAAAAATTAAAAAAGCAAAATTCCAAACAAAACTCACAGCTTTCATAAAAAGAAAACTGTTTTTTAAATTCATTTTAGGAAGTTAACAATAATGACTGCGCTTTTTTTTGTTCAAAAGATAAGAAGATAAGATTTAAGAGTGGATATGGATTTGCATGTCATTTGAACATCAATTTCTAGCTGAAGAGTTTTTCCTTACACATTGTTTTTTGGTGGATGTCATTGTAATACGAGAGACTCCCCTCTCTCCCAATCAAAAGAACTTAGATAATAATAAGATAGATAATTTGTTAACCTTTACTAAAACAACGATTCATAAAAAAAATTATATTATATTTTTAAATTTGTAAAAAATTTGAAAAAAAACTATAGTAACTAACTTAAATCACACTCATCATCTATCAATTGGATAACTTTTACAACAAATTGTGCAGAATGCAAAATCTAGTCATCTAAAATTGTAGACCCAAAAAACTTAACTAATGATAGTAACGGTTTTATTGGAGCCAAAAAACTTAACTAACTAATGATAGTAACGGTTTTATTGGAGCGTACATTGAGAGGCAGACTGTAATCCGCACGTCAGTGGAAGACATGCCATTGTAATATATGTACCACACGTACTTCATGTAAGACGTGTCCGTTAGACAAAATTTAATATAATAAATAATGCACGCCATTCCCTCCACGTGAGACACAGTCACACCACGCCTTCAAGATAAGGACGTCAACTTTTTAAACATATTTATAGTGGTGTCTCCTTTTAAGCCGACACTTTTTATCACTATCTTGCTTTTTTTTTCATATATCAAAATACGTGTCTATTTAGGGCGTTGCTTCATTTGTCTTCTCGTTGCATATCTAGTGGTGACAAAGAGGGAATATGCTCTTAACATCCATCAAAACCAGTAGTTAAAGTAAAAAGTAAATCAGATTGACAAGGAACATTGTTTTGCTTAATCTGGCTTTAAAATAATGTTTTAGGTGTATTTTAAGAGGAGTATAAAGACAACTCTCTTTTAATATAAGGGTGAATGAATGGTCACATGATATTCGGGTAGCATAAAGAGTTAATTTATATGCGAATGTTAAATTGAAATGAAGATGTTAAAGAAAGTTCAATTATTTCAATGGGGGTGAAGTATTGATACGATGCAATTAGGTTGACGTTTTTCATTATTGTTTATTTATAAATTTCATTTGTGAGATGCATATGTAATAGATGTGTTGTTTAACCTAACAAATTAATTGAACAAGATTACGAGTGCAATTTTGACCTATCAATTTATGATTTTATTCAATTTATGCAAGCATGTCCATAAATATTGTTTGTTAAAATTGCATGCCTTTGCAATGTTTGAATTAGAATCAAGGCAATGCTAATGAACATCTTTTGAGGCTTTCTATCCTAGGATTGAAATTCATCGTGCTTTCTTGTGTCTAAGCCAAGTCTTATGTTGTTTTTGTTCACAAATATGTAATTGAAGAAGTTGGATGCCAAAATGAAAGATTATTAACTCTGATTGATGTTTGCTAAAATGTATTATTTACTAATCTAAAATGCTCTTGTAATAGATGGATGAAACTTATGGGATGGTGTCTTTAGTTATGCAAACCTAGGTGCTAATTTGAAATTTTTGCATGCACCCTAATGGGCAACAACCAAAATTTTTAGTGTGGCCAACTCAAAGAAAAGTGGAATTAAGATTTAATTAAGGCAATCAAGACCACATCAGTGACTTTATCCAAGAGACAAAATCACAATAGTGATTTCAACCAAGGTAGGAAACATAAATCATTGGATGAGCAACATTATACCATGTTCGTGTTCATTCATTTATTGATTTTTAAATAAAAAAATTAAGACTAACATACCTCTAGATATTTAGGGATGAAAGAGAAAATGTAAATTATCCTTAATTTATATCATGTATTAGGGATACAAGACATGAGTGTGATAGAGTGTATGTATACATGTGCATATATAAATATGCATATATGTACACATGCCCACACACACGAACACATACATATACAACTATATTATATATGTATATATAAATATATGTCCACGTAACATATATACATTTTTGTATCCCACTAATAGCCATATAGTCATATAGTCAAAGGTCTATACTAAATTTTATATTTAGGGGCATATTATCATTCATCTTAAGGTACTATTTGCATGGTCTACAAACGTTTCATGTAATGTGCTAAGATTCTTTTTAGAAGTGGATGATGAATTAAGTTTGTGACAATGTCAAGATGATATTATTTGCATTCATGTTGGGACTAATGCATATGGATGTGCATTATTCACATCGTGAGTACACATGTAGTCCATGATTTAAATATTTCTTAAAATATTTATGATCAAATCTAATGAATTCTCATCAAACATTTTTCTCCCCATTGTCTCCACTCATAATTATACATGGGTGGACATTATCGAACCTTTTAATAGTCTAATAATTGGATGTGAGAGTGGTGGGAATTGTCATACATCAAATATATAGTGATGGATAATAATAAAAAGAGGAAATAAAAATGTCTCAAATTTTGGGTGTACCTAAATTGACTAATAAAAATATCTAAGATATTTTGATTAGAAAGGTATATCTAGAAAGATTTTTTAATAAAATATTAAAGGTATAAATTACATAACGGTAATTCTTCTATTTGAATGAAGGTGATGACATGATGATATTGTGAAGCCCATGGGTTAAGAAAAAGGGTAAAATCGAGATAATATGATAATAAATATCTTTAAAATATGTTTAGAAGCAACCAACATATATAAATATTTGTGCAAATTTCAAATTTAAGTATGGTTCTCAATCTTAGTCTTGATTGATGGTATTGGTTATTACTACTAATAGACTTTAACATAATATTCTTTTCATTCTTGTCAAACCCTTTTCTCCCAAAAGTCCTTAATCATAATTATACATTGGTGGACATATCTTAAGCCATTGTTTTACAATGTCAAGATAATATGATGATAGATATTTTATAAATGTATTTACAAGTAGCCATAATTTATAAATATTTGAGTATTTTTCAATTTTAGTATGGTTATCAATCTAAGGTCCTAACTCATGATATTGATAATTCCCACCACAAGACCTTAACATAGTATTATTTTTATTCATATTGGATCCAATATATATGGATGTGCATTATTCACATTATGAGTGTAAATTTGGCCCATGATATAAATATTTCTTAAAATATTTATGGTCAAATCTAATGAAATTCTCATGAAACAATCTTATTTGCATAGTCCTTGATCATAATTATACATGAGTGGACATCTCTATAGTCAATATTGAACCTTGTCCAACGATTGGATGTGATAGTAGTGACATGTCGAGCATCAAATATATAAAGATGGGTAATAATAAAAGGGGATAAAAAATGTCTCTAAAAATTTGGGAAATAGAGGATAGTTTTATATTTTAAGACTGTAGGAATCAAGTAGCCCCCTATAAACTGTAGTACGCCCGATAAAAAAAATCACATGATCAGTGATGTTGGTGCAATATGCCCTTCGGTACCACAAGGACGAGGGAGACTGGACCTTATGACCTCTTGCTTGTAACATGATGCTTTAGCCAATCGAGCTAGGGCCCTTGTCCCTAGAGGATAATTTTATTGGAAAGGTGTAACTAGAGGGATTTTTTAATAAAACATTAAAGGTTAAATTAAATTAGGGTAATTATTTATTTCCCTATAAATGAAGGTGATATGACATAGGGATATTAAGTGAAGTGTATCTACTAAGAAAAAGGGTAAAATTAATATAATATGATAATAAATATTTTACAAATATGGTCATAAGCAACCAACATATATGAATACTTGAGAAAATTTAAAATTTTAGTATGATTCTCAATTTTAGGTCTCAACGAACATGATATTGGTAATTCCTACTACAAGACTTTAACATAATCTTGCTTTCAGTCATTTTGGGACTAATGTATATGGATTTGCATTATTCACAAATACATGGTGGGCATCTCTTGAGTCATTATTTTACAACTTCAAGATAATAATATAATAAATATTTAACAAAGGTGCTCACAACAAACCAATGCATATAAATATTTGAGCATATTTCAAATTTTAGTAGGTTCTCAATCTTGGGTCTTGATTCATGATATTGATAATTACTACCACAAGAGTTTAAGATAATATTATTCTCATTCATGTTGGGAATACATATGGATGTGCATTATTCACATCATGAGTACACATTTGGTTAATGATTTAATTATTTCTTGAAATATTTATGATAAGATCTAATAAAATTCTCCTAAAATATTTTTCTCTCATAATTATACATGGGTGGACATTTGTGGAGTCAATATTGAACCTTCTAATGGTCTAATAATTGGATGTGAGAGTGGTGATCATCTATCATGTCACATTTTTAATTAAATTTAGTTTCATGAAAAATATGCTCATTCCAATATTTCCATGGACTAAGACAAGACTTAATAAAATAATATATTTAATATTTACTTCTTGTGCCCATGGAAATTTATACTTTCAAAGAATATTAATTGTGGTTGGGTTAAATATTAAATATATTTTATTATTTTATGGTGATAGAAACTCAAAATGGGGTGTGGGGTTTCTTATGGAGAGGTTTGTAGCCTCCAAGTTTAGGTGGTAGTCAATTATTGTTAATAGATTTTATGACAACTTGCATATGGGATGTTATTGTCTAATTTTGGTCAAGAATTTTGTAACAAGAAAAATGGTGAGATTCTTTAGATGGAAAATGATGATTTTTTATTTTTTTTAAATTTTTCCAAGAGAGGGGTGTTTGGATTTGGTCTTCTATTTATTTATAGGAAAACTCACATTTTAGAATCTTTTGCCATTTGCACTTCTCAAATTTGCATTGTATGAACTTCTAGTTCTACAATATTCTTGTGGATAAAAAATCATAGAGGGATTGTGGCTTTTGAATGAAACCCATGAGTTTTAGGAGTCAAAGAATACAATCCTTTGATTTAGAAGGGAATTCTCATCCAAGGAATGCAAATGATCTTCACGGGTTATCATAGTTCAACTAGTGGTGGTGGTGGTGTGTGTTGTTTGCAAGTTTTTGGAGTGTTGTTTATTATTAGTTATTGTGGGTTTTTTTTTTTGTGTGGAGTGGTTTCATGTGATATTTCATTCCTTTTCATCATGCTTAGGTGCCTATTGTTTTGCAATGCTACAGGTGAGATACCCAATTTGTATGTTTTCCTTTTGAGATAGTTTTAGTGATGTTGTTTCAAAAGTGTTGTAGCTATTGTGAGGAATTCCTCCCATGGTTTTCAATATTAGGGATCAGTTCTAAGTTAGATGTAGTTTCATTTGGTGCTTTTTGGGTGAAAATATGGTAATGTATTATTGAAATAATCACCATTTTATACACCTAATATGTGTTAAAAATGTAGTTTATGTTTCACTTAACATTTTCTATTTCTAATACTATCGTGATTGTTATGATAGCAATATTTGATTTAAAATCATATTTATATCAAAAATATAAGTTGTAAGAGTGTTCTATATCATTTGGTGTAATTGCAGTGACGACTAGCTTGCTAGTTTGTGTTGATTTTGTATAGAAATTATAGTTTATGTTGAAAAATAATTTCATGAGGGTTTGAGAATCATACTTAACTTGTTCTATAGTTTATATTTTTATAAATAATTTGGAAAATATTATATTTGGGATAATATAGTGCTTTTAGAGCCAAGATCTTTCCAGCTTGTAAGGTATTAAGATAACAATTGAGAGTAGATGGATTGGCGACCTATATTCCTTCAAGAAAAGTCCTTATTTGTAACGTTAGGAAAATATCACTTACCAATTATAACCCTTAATTTTTAAATTAATTTAATAGTATAAAATTATTATAAAATGGTGCGGAAAAACAAGAATAATTTAATTACTTCCATCACTATATTTAAATGGAATAACATACATCCATGAATCAAAGTGTATCAAAACAAGGTTATGCCATTACAAGATATAGCCATATAGGCTTACACAAGATTTATCATATCAACAATGCATGCAAATTCAAATACTGTAATGCAATTAAGGATATAGCAAAATCATAAATGCAACCACAATAGAACCATAACACAAAGAATTTTCATGAGTGGAAAACCCTCATAGGGATGAAAAACCACTCGTAAAAGTGCCTTACTGGCTTAATGAAATTCCTTTCTAGTAGTGCCTTACTGGCTACAAAGTTTCAATGTTTATAAGATGCCTCACTAGCAATGATTGTACTGTCACACCGACATGACCATTCATTATACAATTTTGGATATCATATATCGCACTTAACAAAGGACTTACTTGAGTTCTTATACAAGTCACATAAATCTTCAAGAAACATTTTCAAGTTTTACCAAAGCATCATCCTTGCATATGAGACTAAGGTAATGCCACCACTATCATGTATCGCTCCCAAGTATTTTCCAATAAGACAATTTACCTCCAATGACCTTTCAAATATCACACAAGTATACTAAAAACCATAAATCAATCACATAAAGCTTCATGCAAGTAATCCTAGCACTACTAAATGCACACATGCCTACATAATTATAACTAGAATATTTACTATGGATTCACATAGAGTTCAACAATAAGAGAATAAGGCTATAAGAGAGTTAAGAGTGTATAATAAACCATAATGTATGAGAAAAGTGTCATCATTGAAACTAGCTTTAATAAAGTAAGGTATGATTCAATATTTATTTATTTTAGTGGTGATGCAACATCTGCATTATCATTAAACTAAAGTCTACTAAGTATACAAATTACTATCTAATTATCTCCACAACCTATTTTACCTATTGCTTTGAAAGAGATAATGTTACTTGCTTGCTAACTTAATGATCTCGTAAGGTAAATAAATACAGGGTTTAATTCTTTCTAAAAGTAATTCTCTACCCAAGAGTTATTCTATGCCATATTCATTAATTTTAAAGACAAAACTCACCCATTCCTTTTTATTCACTATATATATATATATATATATATATATATATATATATATATATATATATATATATATATATATATATATATATATATATATATATATATATACATCTACCATTACTAGTTTCCATAATATAATCTAATAAACCAAGTCCCTGTTTAAAGTACAATTTATTCTCTTGAATTTCTCTTAACCACTATGCAAGAAACACCAAAGAAACTCACATACTAACAAAGTATTTCCAAGAACATTTGCACAACCCAAGTAAGGTAAAAGTAAATCTTGTGTATAACATTAACTAACCATAAGAGCTCTAAAGCAATCCAATGGCTAGAAGCAATTAAATGCATATATGTAGGTTTTTCTATTTGCTCACAAAGAATCCAATAATTTTATTTCTAATTTTAATGGTTTAACTAAAATTTACAAGTTTATATACAATCGAATAACACACTTTTAGATCAGAAATATATTCACATTTTAGAAAATAAAACTTTCCCATTCCGAAAAGCATATGTATATATATTCAGTAATGCATCAATTGGAAACAAAAATACATCACTCTAAGTCATTTTTAATTCCATCTCTTACACATAATGTATATGTAAATATATATATATATATATGAACAAAAAATCACATTTACAAATTGAAATAATTCCTTTTGCAACGAAATGGTCTATCTAATTAAATATGTATGTGTTTATATTTATATATTTATGTATATATATATACGTTTATATATACATTTTCTATAGAATACACTTGCAAACTAAATAGAATATCCATCTTCAGTCTTATATATACCTTTAAATTTTACAGTGATGAATTGCAATAAATACTCATATAAATGTGTGTGTATATATATATATTCATACATGTATATATACATATATACATATATACATATATATACACAACTGAAATTTCCCAACAGCCAGTAGCTTAAACACAGTAGCAAACTCATGCTAACACAGGGTATCCAAGAAAGTCCACCACAAACCTTCATATGTTTTTAATTGCTATATACATAGGGAACTATGGAGAGGCGTCCCCCATGGGATGTGTTGCCTCCACAAGAAGTCCTCCCTATAAAGGGGCGTGGTTGTAATCCCCAAGGTCCACCATACTATTAAATTACGAGTCCAACAAGAATCAAAGACATAGCGAAACATAACGTAAAGAAAGTTTTGGCAGTATACATGCCTTTAGCAGTATGTCGACACAGTATGTTGATATTATATAATATGTAAATTATTTATATATATATGTATGTATGTATGTATGTATGTATGTATATATATTGTGTATTTACATACGTATTGAGAAAGGAACAAGAGAAATAAGGGTTTTACAACCATGGTTCCTAATTTTAAACTCACATAGTAAATAGATAATTTAGACTTTCAATAGCTGATAGATTCAATGGGAAATTTGAAAGGGGATTTAAGCTTTCACAAAACAATCAACTGGAAATAATTTCTTTATTGAAATAGATTGATCTAAAATACAGATTATACAGTTGTCATGCTAAATCACATACAATAAATTATAGAACATTTAAAGACACTCAACTAAATTTGCATTTATTTGCATAATTTGAAATTTGAAATGCAATGGGAAAGATCTAAAAACCTGGAAATTGCTTCCAGTTTGAGTTTCCCTTCTTGATTTTTCTCATTTCAATTCTAGAAATCACTTTGGAATATTTTTCTTCTACTTCTTGTTTTTCCCTATATTTTCCCTTCTCCTTCGTACCACCATTTAATTTTCTATGCCTCTAAAAACTCTACCTAATACCCATTCTTTTTCAGTTATTCTTCTTTGCAGAGAATGATTAAGTTCAAGAAACCATATTGTGTTTCCATTATTCTCTTCTCCTCTTTTAAAGACTTCTTTTAGTTTTCCCCAAAAACCTAATCTTGAAAATGAAAATAATAAAGTTTATTTTTTTTTCCATGCACAATCCTCCACTACTCATGCACAATATTTATTTTTCCATTTTCTAATTGCAAATTGAATATCTATTCCAAGTTAATATTAACGAACTATCTTTTATTTGAAATTTAAATAGTTAATCCAAATAGTTGGCAAAGAGGTAACATTTAATTGCAATTAAAAATAATTATTCTAAATAACAACTCCTTATCATTTATTTGCAAAATAAATTCTCTAATTAAAATATAATTAATTCTTGTTATTTCTTTGTACTTTTATTTCACCACAAATTAATTTAACTAAACATTGTAAAATACAAACAATAAAAATAAGGGTCATGACATCCTTCCCCCCTTAAAGAATCATCATCCCCATGATCAACTTAACTAAAAGATAGAAGAAAAATTCCATACCTTCTTACTTTGTTTTACCTTAATGTCACAGTTAGCCCACCTGACAAGGATATCATCTTTTCAAGCACACATTTGTTTAGAACAACAAAATTTCTTGTGGCTAGCATTCATAAACTTGCACATCTTGTTAGCACGTCACGACTTCATTAAATTCACTCTATTTACTTAAATAATAAAAGCATGTAAACTGATTTATTTCTTTCATACAATCTTCCATATCTTATTCAAATCTTTTCATATTGATAGATGGAAAACAATTATGTTCATTTTGTCAACACGCCTACTCATATGAGATGTTAGAATAATTGCCTCTATGATGATAAACAAGCACCCCATACTACTTGTTATCATCATTAGCAAATTAAAATACTAACAAAAGAAAAATCTTAACGATCTGAAGATGTCAATCAATTACAACAAAGTCTTTATTTTGATCATCAACATAAAATATAAGAAGATCAACAAGTTACAAACGATGATTAGAAACATCAAAGATAAGAAGACCACTTACTAATGCAAAAGGTTCAAGTTGATTACCATAGCAACCCAAAATACCAAATGGTAGGAAGATCATCAAGAGCTCAATTCTAATTCAACCAACTACTAAATTTCACAACAAAAGTAAAATCTCAATTTATAATTGGAAAAAAAAGTAAATTTCTATTAACAAAGGTATCCGTAAATGTGTGATATGTATAATCCTTTACTTTTTTTTAAATGCAACACGAGTGCATCTAAGAGAAGTGAATTACATCAATTGACTAAATAAGCCATACAATGATCCATGCAATGATACATATTCAGTTTCTAAATTACATAAAGAAAATAAAACATTTAATAAATCTTCAACTACCATAACCTAGTGGTCTTCCGCAAGCTGAAGGTCAAGAGCATGGTTAAGGTGCTTTTCCCACCCAACCATGAAGCATAACACTTCCCCGGGATTCTTCCTAACTTGAAGAACACCCAACCTCGCATGAGGCACCTAGAAACCAATAATAATAGGGCAAGAGGGAAACTCTCGATGCATGCTTGATGTTTTATATGCACTCTTATACTAGAATGAACATATTTCTTGCAAACATGATGTGGCAGAGAAACATTTAAAAATTCTAGGCTTTCATTATCCATCTATTTCAAAGGTACAACTTGCTTTGGCCAAAGCATATATATATAATTTTGGTTGATCTTGGAAAAGAAGATCACCTTCTCTGTTAATCCACATTCTGTATCCTATCCTAGAAGGTAAGCTTAAAATTTATCACACACAACACATTTAACAAGAAAAATCAAATTACATAGAATAAGGACCAAATGATATAATAGTGCATAACATGCTCAAGTGCACATAGAATGAATAACAAACAAGAATACATAACCCCTTGTGCATAACTCGCATAGGGTATGAATACTTAATTTACTTGTAGTACCTCACTTGCACAAATATGAAACATGTATTGTATAAATGTGCATTACTAATTCAAGTTTTCATACAATGATTATGGTAAGTGCATCTCTCGCACAAGTGCATTTCTCACACAAAAGGTGAAAAATGCATAAATTACAGTAGTGCGGTTATAGTGATCATTACTCAATCCAATAAACACAATGAGTATCAAAAGTATATCTCACACCCAAATACAAAATGCTATAATTACTCAAGTGCTTTATCCATACGAAGGAATCAATAACTTTCTCTAGTGCATTACTTGGACAAGAACAACAATAATATGAAATATGCATCACTCACATTAGTATAGTGAGATTTTCTCATTCAATTATAGATATAAGTACAGTTATGACAACAATTTTCTATTATATGAATACAATCATTTGTATAGATGTGTAATTCACACAGAGCATGAGAAGTGCATTATTGCACAAGTATCATTCTCATATAGTACATATGTATACATACTTTCACTAATAAAGATCAGGCATACATGATTCATTACATCAATCACCTCTTCCTTTTCCTATTAGACAGATCAAGATACTTATCTAATCAATCTTCTATCATGAATTACCTATGGAGATTCTTAAGACATTAGAGCCTTGCATTTCAAAATATCTTGAGGATTCTTTTAGATCCAATCCTATAAGAATAAGGCATTGCTCAACAATCAACTTGCCCAAAGCCTAGTGCTGATACAATCATTCTCGACTTTAAAACATCCTTCTTAGGTTTCCTACCTCGACCAATATTTATCCATTATTATCAACTTTATTTACTTCACAGGTGTTTTTCCTTCTTCCTCTTATAAAAAATTTCTTGTTTTCTTCTTCCCTTACATCTTATCAACTCATTCATCCTTTACATCATCAGAGAGATATCTCTTCATAATATACTTCTCTTATCATTCACGGGTTGGCACCATTTACTATCCAGCTTGGATCTCTTCAAGTAACACCATATACTACCCATCTTGGCTTATTTCAAATAGTCATTATCACTCTTATTAACAATTCTTACAAAAACATGACTAAGGCGAAGAGATCTCACACCTCTAGATTTCTTGAACAATCGAACTACACCTAAACTTCTAATCAATTCCAATTAAAACCATCTAAGGATCACCCATAACTAGGGTTCTCTATTCAATACAATAGGTGCACATACCGTAATGTAACCTAAGCATAGAAGACTCAAGGCCCGAGCATTGAACCTAAGTGATCTGATACCAAAATGTAACATTAGGAAAATCTCACTTACAAATTACAACCCTTAATTTCCAAATTAATTTAATAGTATAAAATTATTATAAAATGGTGCGAAAAAAGAGGAATAATTTAATTACTTCCATCACTATATTTAAATGGAATAACATACATCCATGAATCAAAGTGTATCAAAACAAGGTTATGCCATTACAAGATATAGCCATATAGGCTTACACAAGATTTATCATATCAACAATGTATGTAAATTCAAATACTATAATGCAATTAAGGATATAGAAAAATCATAAATGCAACCACAATAGAACCATAACACAAAGAATTTTCATGAGTGGAAAACCCTCATAGGGATGAAAAACCACACGTAAAAGTTCCTTACTGGCTACAAATTTTCAATGGTTATAAGATGCTTCATCGAAAATGATCATACTGTCACACTGACATGACCATTCATTATACAATTATGGATATCATATATCACACTTAACAAAGGACTTACTGAAGTTCATACAAGTCATAGAAATCTTCAAGCAACATTTTCAAGTTTTACCAAAGCATCATCCTTGCATATAAGACTAAGGTAATGTCACCACTATCATATATCGCTCCCAAGTATTTGCTAATAAGATAATTTACCTCCAATGACCTTTCAAATATCACACAAGTATATTGAAAACCATAAATCAATCACATAAAGCTTCATGCAAGTAATCCTAGCACTGCTAAACGCACACATGCCTACACAATTATAACTAGAATATTTACTATTGATTCATAGAGAGTTCACCAATAAGAGAATAAGGCTATAAGAGAGTTAAGAGTGTATAATAAACCATAATACATGAGAAAAGTGTCATCATTGAAACTAGCTATAATAAAGTAAGGTATGATTCAACATTTATTTATTTTTTAGTCATGATGCAACATCTGCATTATCATTAAACTAAATTCTACTAAGTATACAAATTACTATCTAATTATCTCCACAACCTCTTTTACCCATTGCTTTGAAAGACATAATGTTACTTGTTTGCTAACTTAATGATCCTATAAGGTAAATAAATACAGGGTTTAATTCTTTCTAAAAGTAATTCTCTACCCAAGAGTTATTCTATGTCATATTCAATAATTTTAAAGACAAAACTCACCGATTCCTTTTTATTCACTATATATATATACATCTACCATTACTAGTTTACATAATATAATCTTATAAACCAAGTCCCCGTTTAAAGTACAATTTATTCTCTTGAATTTCTCTTAACCACTATGCAAGAAACACCAAAGAAACTCACATACGAACAAAGTATTTCCAAGAACATTTGCACAATCCAAGTAAGGTAAAAGTAAATCTTGTATATAACATTAACTGTCCATAAGAGCTCAAAAGCAATCCAATGGCTAGAAGCAATTAAATGCATATATGTAGGTATTTCTATTTGCTCACAAAGAATCCAATAATTTTATTTCTAATTTTAATGGTTTAACTAAAATTTACAGGTTTATATACAATCGAATGACACACTTTCAGATCAGAAATATATTCACATTTTAGAAAATAAAACTTGCCCATTCCTGAAAAGCATATGTATATATATTCAGTAATGCATCAATTGGAAACAAAAATACATCACTCTAAGTCATTTTTAATTCCATCTCTTACACATAATGTATATGTAAATATATATAGGAACAAAAAATCACATTTACAAATTGAAGTAATTCCTTTTGTAACAAAATGGTATATCTAATTAAATATGTATGTGTTTATAATTAGATAATTATGTATGTATATATATATACACTTTCTATAGAATACACTTGCAAACTAAATAGAATATCCATCTTCAGTCTTATGTATATACCTTTAAATTTTACAGTGATGAATTGCAATAAATACTCATATAAATGTGTGTGTATATGTATATCCATACATGTATATATATATATATATACATATATATACACAGCTAAAATTTCCCAACAGTCGGTAGCTTAAACACAGTAGCAAACTCATGCTAACGCAGGGTGTCCAAGAAAGTCCACTACAAACCATCATATTTTTTAATTGCTATATACATAGGGAACTATGGAGAGGCATCCCTCATGAGATGTGCTGCCTATGGAGGGGGCGACTACCTCCACAGGCATCCCTCCCTATAGAGGGGCATGGTTGTAAGCCCCATGGTCTGCCATACTATTAAATTTTGAGTCCAACAAGAATCAAAGACACAACGAAACATAACGTAAAGAAAGTTTGGCAATATACATGCCTTCAACAGTATGTTGACACAGTATGTTGATATTATATAATATGTAAATTATATATATATATAGTATATTTACATACGTATTGAGAAAGGAAAAAGAGAAATAAGGGTTTTACAACCATGGTTCCTAATTTTAAACTCACACAGTAAATAGATAATTTAGACTTTCAATAGTTGATAGATTCAATGAGAAATCTGAAAGGGGATTTAAGCTTTCATAAAACAATCAACTAGAAATAATTTCTTTATTCACACAAACTAATCTAAAATACAGATTATACAACTGTCATGTTGAATCACATACAATAAATAGGACATTTAAAGACACTCAGCTAAATTTGCATTTATTTGCACAATTTGAAAGTTGAAATGCAATGAGAAAGATCTAAAAACCTGGAAATTGCTTCCAATTTGAGCTTCCCTTCTTGATTCTTCTCCTTTCAATTCTTGGTCTTCTAGAAATCACTTTCTAAATATTTTTCCTCTACTTCTTGTTTTTCCCTGTAGTTTCCATTCTTTTTCTTACCACCATTTAATTTTCTATGGCTTTGAAAACTCTACCCAACACCCATTCTTTTTCAGTTATTGTTCTTTGTAGAGAAAGATTAAGTTCAAGAAACCATATTGTGTTTCCGTTATTCTCTTCTCCTCTTTCAAAGACTTCTTTTAGTTTTCCCCAAAAACCTAATCTTGAAAATGAAAATAATGAAGTTTTTTTTTTTTCCATGCACAATTCTCTGCTACTCATGCACAATATTTATTTTTCCATTTTCTAATTGCAAATTGAATATCTATTCCAAGTAAATATTAACAAACTATCTTTAATTTGAAATTTAAATATTTAATCCAAATAGTTAGCAAAGAGGTAACATTTAATTGCAATTAAAAATAATTATTCTAAATAAAAACTCCTTATCATTTATTTGCAAAATAAATTATCTAATTAAAATATAATTAATTCTTGTTATTTCTTTGTAATTTTATTTCACCACAAATTAATTTAACTAAACATTGTAAAATACAAACAATAAAAATAAGGGTCGTGACATTACTGAAAGAATAAGAAGATCACATAAGTTCTAAGAATGTTTCTTTGTATTAAGAGTATTAGGTTCTACCTGCAGACATTAAGGAAGCCTTGTCATTTCATGACTTTTTAGAGGTGTCAAGAACAATTATTACAAAAGAAGATTTTGAGGATAACATAATTAAAGATGAACCAAAAAAATATTTTTGCAAGAAGATTTAATGGGTATATTATAACAATAAAAGATCAAGGAAGAAATTATGATGGTGGAGCATAAAGAAAAATCAAATTTTCAAGAGATGAAAAGGAAGGAACCCTTGGAGGAATTCACATAGCATATGGAAGGTACAAATTTTTATTTTGAAAAGAATGCTCCAATGCAAATAACATATGAGGTACCACATGAAGGAAATGTTTGTTATAATTAATTCAATGAGAAATAAACTTTTCATATTGAAGATAAAGATTTGAAAAGGGAAGAAAATGTTCTAATAATTTTTAATGTTGTCCACAAAACGCCTATCAACATTTTGCACACTAAAAATATGGAACCATTAGTATGCGAGAATGGTTAAAAAATTAACTATGTTGGGGGCATGATTATGTTGAGGATGTTTTAGTTGATTTTTATTCTATTAATAGCCTTCATTTTAAAATAGGTAATAGTGCTCAAAATATTTCAAGTATTTCTAAATCAACAATAGAATATAAAAGTATTGATTATTTATTTGTTCATAGTTTAAGGAATAAAGAGGATAATAGTAGAGAAGAGTTATTGCATCAATTTGATTCCATTTTATTAAATAGTATTTATCATCATGGGAAGAATTCTAACAATCATGAAAATATGAAAGGTGTAAAGTTGAAGGGAAATCCTTTCTCTCAACTTCAAAATGTCACATGGAGATCATGATGTTGTGGGATCTTGGTGTTTTAACCAAATCCAACATAGAGATTGTAGGAAATAAAATTGAATGGTAATGAAAGATGTTCTATTGATATCTAATGATTGCATGTGAGAGCAAAATAGTGGAGAAAGGGATTTACTTGTTGGATGTGAGGAGTTCAAGATGAAGTAACATGCACTATCATCTATACCTTCAATGGGTGATTCATTGATTTTTTTTCAAGTAGCATGGTGGATGGATATGCATTTGAAGAAAAAAAATTGAGTTGCAAGGATAGAAGTTTTGAGGGTATCTCCACAATTCCAACCTTAGCAAAGAAGGATGAGCTCATTGTTTACAACCTAAGGTATGAAAATAATGATAATATTTTGCATTTTTTGCTTCCTCTTATGTCACTGAAAAATTCTAGTCATTAGGGAAAGCATGCTAACAAGGGTGATAGAGTAAGGGATATAATTTGCAGTATAAGGAATGAAGGCTCTTTGATTGAAGTTCAAGATTGCTTTTGAAAATGGAATCCAAGTAATAGTTTGAGATTCAAAATGAATAGAGGAATTGATATTATTATTGAGTTCACCATCACATGTATTTTGATTGAAAGGAATTTTATGAGGAATTATAAAGGGTTTGTTGTACATTCTAACCATATTGTGAAGAATGCTCACAATTCATAGAACATTCCTTGGAGCTAAGCCCCATAATTGAAGACAATATTTCAAGTAATTGTTAAATGAAGATAAATACAATAAGATGCTTATTGTTTGGAAAATAGTAAGTGTTGACGACAATTTCACTCGTAGCAATAGTGCTGATAAAATCCTCACAGGAAAACCGCGAAGAGCCTATCTTTACTTGAAAGACTGAACCAGGGAAACCTAAGGTGTCTATGTTATAGGAAAAGGTTGACTTAGCGTAATCCCAAGGCTCTGGTAGTCAGGTCTTGACATTGTACTAGGTTCACTTTAGGGTATGATGTGATATTGTTGTTAATCTCAAGGGCTCTATGGTTAATCAAAATCATAAGCATTCGATACTAGGTTTCCAATTCAATCATAAAATAATATCATGAAATTGAAAGATTTACAATAATATTTCATGAACATCAACAATTTTGCTACCACTTAAGTAGATTTAGCTTTAAGAATTCAACAATTTCATAGAAAATGAAATATTTTCAATAAATTTCCATCGATTCATCTATTTTTTGAAACATTTTCAAGAATTTAAACATCTAATCTAAAATAAAGCATAAAAATACTGAAAATTAAAATTTCTCCTAAGCTTCACAGCTACATATAAAACTATGTGAGCTTTTAAAGAAGGGGGTTTTAGTTTGGACACTGAGTAGGTTTTGCATGCACCCTTAAACGACGCAACATGCGTCTTGTTCGACTGAACTAACAAAACCAACTACAAAAATACATGAGATAGGTAGCTATCAAATTAGCTTCGATATTGATTAAATTCTATGTGCATACAAGTTTTTAGTCCAGAATGATTCAAAAAATAGGAAAAAAGAACAAAACTTAGAGAAGTTTTGGCTCTTCCGACATCCACAAATTCTGAACTTAACTTAAAAAATGTATCCCCTGGCCTTTTATAGAGATAAGACACAGGTAGGATAAGACAAATACATGAGAGGAAATTTAAGGGATGAATCACATCAATGCATGTGGAATGTGGTGACTGGTAAGAGAATTACAAATGAAGTCAACAAAGGTCGACCTTCATCTGCATGTTGAAGTCCTTGAGGTTTTTCATCTTCTGATTATCGTCGAGATAATAACTTGAATCAAGATAGTGTGTAGGAGCTTCCCATATATTCAGAATGATTGGTTCATCATTTTGTTCCTACACTTTTGTTCTGCCTCGGGCTTTCTACTCTCAAGAATAGGATTCCTCAGAGGTTGGCGCTTTCTATTGCCATATGTGAAATACTGGGATCCTTGGTATTTCGATGGATTCAGAACCCTCTACATATAACTTCTTGAAATATGCAGCCCAATTTGGATATGATTCTATTCATGATTCAAATTTTCTTGACCATCCATACCCGAACTCTGCATCGCAATTTGCTTCTCCTGCAATCACAAATTCCACTCATTAAATCCCTTTTAAAAAAAACATTTATAAGAATCCCATGTAAATAAAACCATCATTAAATTGTCATCATATAAATCCATCATAAATAACATGCTTTCCAAAAAAATCACAAATTCTTGCATAGTTATCTTTTATATACCAGATTACCAGACTATTGGACTTCTTAGATAACCTTAAAATTTTAAAAATTTGCTTAGCATCGTTACCCAGTACCTAGAACCCGGTATTCAGCTTTACCCATGATATCCCCGGACTTCGGTTTTACCAGAACTTCCATCTTTACCAAACCTTGACTATCAGACCAAAACACTTTGCTCAACATTTATATTACCTTTTGCCTTTCTAACATTCCCGGTTCGCGATATCTAGTAACTAGAACACTTTGCTTTATGAAGTACTCTTTTTTATTAAAAAATTATCTTTTCTCTTCAATTCTAGTGATCTTCCCAACTAGCCAACACCTACCATAAGCTCGTTAGTTTTCACTTGGGGTCCCCAAGTCTTATAGTCTTGGGTTGTGTTGTGAGACCACACAATAGTAAGGAAAATAGATATCATTTTGATGTCGTGGATTTTATGAAGAAGCATGGCATCGTATTTCTAGAATCAAGTTACCATCAAATTTTTGTTTTCAGGGAACATGTGCACAAGACATATTTCAAAAGATTCATGGGTTGCATTGAGTTTTTGGTAATATCATTTGTTGCACTAGAAGTTTATAAGGAGGAGATCCAAGATGACCTTATTGAGAAGCATGCACATGAAAAAGGTACCTTATTGGGTATTAATGTTGGTTTTGAACTTGCTAAAAACTTTAAACCGGCAACTTATGGTAAGATAATTTATATGAATTTAGTTGTCTTTAGATGTGATGTTTGGAGTAAGAATGAAATTATGAAAACCTTGGGTACATTGGAAAATGTTTATGACATGGTGATTTGTGGGAAAATGAAAAATGGTAGTCTTCTATACAAGGGCAAGGGTATGAAAGATAGGACAATAAAAACTCTTTAATTCTATATTGTTATTGATTCAATTGTTAGTATTACTAATTTACCACTTAACATTGACATGAAATCTTTCTTATGTAATGAGATTATTTTTTGTAGAAATTATTTGGCTTCAAAGAGATGATTGCTTAATATATTTAAGGATAAATAGGGCACTTGGATTAAAAGAATTAAATATAACCTTGGATGAACATGATGCACATGCTATGAATGTTAATAAGATCATGAAATTTTGGTGTCGACAATTCATAAAGCAACATCTTAGACTTAAGGATATAGTATTGATGAGAGAAAGCTCAAATACAAGAACTTCATAGAAGTAAATAATTGGGGCCCAACTATGAACTATATTGTCATCATTTATGTTATCACCACATTTATCTAGCACATTAATTTATTTACACTCATATGGATGGATTTGAAAGTGTTTTTAGTCATGAGTAATAAAGTTGAGAGATGTTGTACTTGTTAGACTAAGTTGTTTTACCTCATAGGTATGAAATCCAAAATCTATAGGTTCATGGGAGTTTCCAACTGTTAGAAAGAAGCATCATTTATCATCACTTCAAAGAGGATCTTAAAAAGAGTAGGTTTGCTTCATTGATTGTTCCAAGCCAAATATAGAAAGGTTTAGTCATGCATTGCATTGTGGATTTCTTAAAGGAGTGCACATATGATGATGTGAGTTATGCGCATTACTTTGATATTTATGCTCATGAAATCATTTTTTTCTTGAAAGAGGTGATAAAATTAAATTATCTGTACACGAATATTATGGATGATAGAGAGAGTATATTTTACAATGCTCTTTGGCAAGAGATATCTCTCTTAATAGGAAAGGATTTCAAAATTGTTTAGATATTTGTGGATGGATTTTCTATCATTATATGATTAATTATAGCTTCTATATTACTTACATTATTGGTTTACTATTGTTCCCTTTTGATATTGTTGATTAGATAATATTTCTTGACTTTGGATGGTTGGTTGCAATCATGTGCACTTGCATACAAGATTATTTTTACGTATTCATGAGTATTGCAACCTATAGTATAGTGGGAATTCCAATCATGGGAAAGAGTACTCCAATTTGTGACTAGTAATGAGGATTTTTCAGTCCTTACATGGCTACCCACCAATTTTTTTGATTGGTTAAGCAAGGAGAGGGCCCTTAACCAAACAAATTAGTACAACATGATAAGAACAACAGGTGGTAAGAAACAACAAAAACAAGAAGCCCACCACACTTCCCCCCTCCCACAAACAAAATGCTTAACCAATTCCCATATGATTAAACATATCAGTTCTATCATAGGAATCAAAATACCTTAACCTAACATTAGTAGCATCCTTCCCTATCCATCTAAAATAATTATTAACATCTATCATAGACTCCCTACTTAAAATATAAATAAATTACAGATATTTAAGTTTCGGCCCTAGCAGCCATTACCAATAATAACAGTCCTAGAAAACACAATAGAAATAACCAAAAGAAAAAACAACATAGCGAAGCAACCATGTTATGCTTCCTAGATCAGCTTCCATGCATTCATCAAGTCTTCAATAGTGTCATTCACCATTTCCTTGAGCTCCATCTTGCCTGCCAAATCCATGCCATCACCCATTGCTTTTTTCTTTTGTTGCTTTTTTATTTTCCCATGCCAAAAACAATAGCCATAACAGTCTTCTTCATAACAACATCAACCACCAAGGACACACTCTATACCACTTCTTCCAAGGTTTGAATTCTATTGTCATTTCCTTGTTCTTGCATACCTTTCTCTAGAATCTGTAGTCTTTCCTGAATTATACTCATCAACACATTTTTGAGGGATTCAAATTTTTTGTCCTCCACCTTCTCATGTATCCTTTTTTCCAGGATTTGCATCCTCTCCTCCAGTCTTTTAATCCTCTCATTCCCGTCATCCTTGGCCTTGTCTTCCTCTTCCAATTTTTTTTTCCTTCTCTTGATTTCCTATAACATTTCCTTCCTCCTCCTCCCGAGCCATCTCATGCTATGACTCCTCCACCTTATCTCCATCGCCATTACCATCCTCACTTTCCACTTCCGAGTCCTTCTCCTCAATCGAGTTGCCAACCATACTATCAAGAATCTCTTCAGTTGAGGAGTCATTATCTTCTTATTCTTTCTTTTCTACACTATCTTGCAGACTGTGGGTACTTTTCTCCTTAGGACTCTGTAATTTTTTGATACTTTCTTGTCCCTTTGACACCGCCATAGCCAGTCTCTTTGACCTCCTTCCACCAAGGTTTGAGCCTTCCATCTCGTTATCATCAGGTATGGCAATTGTGTCCACCTCTTCCCCAAGTTCGTGCAAAATTAATTTCATCTTCTTTTTAGCCCCCATCTCCATCAAAACGTATTTTATTTTCTTAGGTGTAATCATAAGCAAGTCCTTCCACATAGCAGTATTAGGGCTTTGGGATTTCTTACTAGATTTTTTAGGCTTGGGGTGGGGAAGGTCTTCAAGAAGCTCAATTATCACCGAGCTTTGGGGTTTTGGGTCTTCAATCAAATTGAGAACAAGGTTTTTCTGTGGGGTCTTAGATAGCACAAATTTGCATATGACTCTTATGAGACCCTAGTGTAATGGTGGATTGGCCCCATGTGTAAGACTCTGGCTCAGGGAAGAAAATGAAAAGAAAGGTAGATTGATTTTTTCCTAATGTCTTATGTGGTTGAGGATGGGAAAGTGGTATCCATGGACGGACTGGTAGCGACCTTCGAGGGTAAAATATTTCATAACAATAAAACATACATTATGATATGGAGGTGGAAATTTAACCCTAGAGTAACCATTCTAAAATCTTTCAGGTTTTTCTTTTCCTTCAAAAAAATTCTCAAAATAGTCTTGATACTTACCGTTGCTAACCTTAACAACCTTCGTTCCTTCATAAGATAGACCCGTCACTTCCGCAATCAACTTCACATCCACCTTAAACTAGAGCCTACCTAGATTTACTTCACCATCTCTCCATGCGTTAGCAAACCTGTAGCTGAGTTTTTCATTGTATCCCTCCATTGCAGCGAAATACAAAGTGAAACTTGCCTGCTCAAATAGACCCCAGAGCTCCTCATTGTTGCAAAGCGAATCATATTTGTGAGGTTCAGTACACTTCCTTGGGCCTCCCATTATGTTATCTGGGCTATGGAAATTTTTAGGAACGAGAAGGAAATCACTTCTATTACCTTTGGCATCCTCAACACTAGCAATAGGTAATTCCACACTCTCAATTCTAATGGTGATTCTATGACTTCATTTGAAATGCAGACGACTTGGGGTTTTTTCTATGATGCATAGAAGAGCTCACTTCTCGATTATCAACTTTTCACCTATCATCATTATTGCTAGCGATAGCTCCGCCTCCCTTTCTTGCAATGATAACACTTATTTTATTCCTTCTTTTATTATTGTTACAAACACAAGTCCATCTGTCACATCGAAGATTGAACTTAAGATTTTTCCTCATGTGATTTATTTCCCTAATTAAATCTTTCATGTCACGGTACAAAATTTTGTTGCCCAGTCATCCTTTCCATCTTTGGCTTTTCCTTTTATCAGGACTTGGCAATCCTTTTACAACGTGCCTCCCCCAACATCCAGTCAGCTTGCCAGCTTGCATCCACGAGGTCCACATCCTCATAAGCCATCTCACCCCAACACTCTTATTAATAATTAAAATTCTCAACCTCATACCTTAAGTAATTTTCTCTATGTCTATCCACCGCTAAGACTTCTTTAATTTGATTAGACAGATTAGAGAAGTCCCAATTTATTAAAATTTCCTGATTTACTCCTAGGTTGGCCATCGCATCCACCACTTTATTTCCTTCCCTCAAGGAGCAACAAATTTTAACACATTGAATCTCTTGCAACATACTTTTGCAATCTTCCATCAGATCTCTGATTTCCTAAGGAATATTTTCCATGTTGTTGAGATAATCAATTATTAGCTTTGAGTCTCCTTCTATAATTACCTTTTTGTACCACTCCTCTCTGAGAAGTCCAACTCTGATCCAAACAATAGACGCCTCAGTGAAGTTTTTTGTTTCTATTCCTAAGGCTTTGTTGTATCCATTCAGATAGGCACCCTTATCATCCCTTATTACTCCACCAATAACAGCTTGTCTAGGATTCTCCTTTGAGCAACCATCAAAGTTACATTTCACCCATCCTGGATCCAAGGGGATCTAGACAGTACTCCTAATAATTTGTTTTAGCCAGTTTACATTATTTAAGTCATGGGAAAGCTCTCATTGTTGTTTTATGCTTAACTCTTGTTGTGTTGGCTTTTTCTTAGCCTGATTATACGTCCAACTTTCCACATGTTCCTAAATTTGTCTTTTAACAATTAAACATAGCTACTTATTGGTCCTTATAGTATCCCTAAACACCCTATTATTTCTCTCTTTCCATAAGCCCCAAGCCAGAAATTGGGGAATCTATCCCCACATATCACTAATTATATTGTGGGAATAATTGCAAAAGCTCCATCCTTCCACAAACATTTGAACATTGGCTGGAAAAACCCAATTCGCTTTCAAAATATTGAGAAAAAAACCCCAAAATTCTTGGGCATAAGAACATTGAAAAAATAGATGCATGATAGTTTCCTCTTCTACATTACAAAGAATACATCTATTGATAAGGTACCAACCTCTTTTCTTTAGGTTGTCTATAGTGAGGATCTTACCATGTATAACCATCCACCAAAAGCAGCTAATTTTTGGGATTAGATTCTTCTTCTAGACCTTGAGCCAGTCAAAAGATCCTAAAACCTGAGTTTGTTGCATCATGGAGCCATAGGTTGATTTAACTGAGAACCTACCAGTAGCATTTTTTGTCCAGATCCATTCATCCTTTTTGTTTCTTGAGAAGAGGTCAAGATTTCCTATTTGTTTCATAAGCAGGTCAATAGCAGCATCCCAATTTTGTTGTTTGCTTCCCCTAGGAACATCATTGTTTAGGTAGTCTTTGAAGCTTTTCCACCTGGGTTGCAATCCTTCCCACACTAGATAATTAGAAACTTTTGTTCCAATGTCTCTTTTCAATCTCATTCTGATTTGTTGGAGATCATCAGAGGCCAACAGTGGGGTCGGTGTGGACCAGGAGTCTTCCCAAAAATCAGTATTTAGCCCATTACCAATCCTCATTTTTACACCTCTCGTTAGAACTCCTCTAGTTTTAAGAATATTATTCCAAAACACAAAACCATGCGGAAGCTCCTTCTTCCTTAGAAAATAGCTAGCATCCTTATTTTTAAGATACTCTGCCCTTAGGATTTTAGCCCAATCTTTTTCATTTTCCAAGAGAAACTAGCCCATTTTTTCCACCAGAGCCTTGTTGAACAATTTTAATCTTATGATTCCTAGCCCTCCTTTCTTTGAGGCACACACCTTATCCCATTTGATGAGTGTCATTATTTTCCTTTCCTCCACTCCTAACCATAAAAATCTTCTTTGAATAGTTTCAATTCTCTCAGCAATATATGTTGGTATATTAAACATTAAAAGATAATAGATTAGAATTTTATGTAGAGAAGCCTTTAAAAGCTGAATTTTTCCTACCAAGCTCAACAATTTTCCTTTCCAACCAGCCAATTTTTTCTATAATTTCTCCACTATATAGTTCCAATAGTTTTTATTCGGCTTTCGAGAGAAAAGAGGTAGGCCTAGGTAAGTAGTAGGTAACTCCACTTCCTGACACCCCAAAATCCTTATCACTTTATTTTTCACGAGTAGGCTAGTATTAAAAATAATAATTTTTCTTTTTTGGTAATTTATACACTATCCTAACATTTTAGCATATTTATCCGAAATAGTTTTCCACTATTTAGATTCAACCACCGAAGCCTCCCCCATAAGAATGGTATCATCAACAAATTGTTGATGTGAGGCTACGGTTAAAGAAGCAACACAAAAACCTTTCATAGACTTATTATTAAGTTGTTTTTGTATGTTGTGGCCAAGAGCCTCTACCACAATGACAAAAAGATAGGGTGATAAGGGGTCTCCATGTCTCAGCCCCCTACCAAGTGAGAAAAAACCATGGGAAATACAATTAACTAGGACTGAGTACTTCAGGGTAGTGACACAAGCTTTTATCAAATTGAGGAATTTACTAGTGAAGCCAAATTTTTCTAAAACAATAAATAAAAAATTCTAGGAAACCCTATCACAAGCTTTGGGGATGTCTAATTTCAATACCATACTTGGATTTTTACTGTAATCCATAGAGTGCATGATTTCATGAGTGTAGATTGTTGCATCCAATATTTGTCTACCCTGAACAAAACCCTTTTGATTAATAGAAATCAATTTTCCTCAGACCAGTTTCAACCTGTTAACAATGATTTTGGAGAAAATATTATAAGTTGTGTTGCATTGACTTATTGGTCTATAATCATTCATTGAAGCAACTTCATTGGTCTTAGGAACAAGGGCCAAAAAGGTGGTATTCATTTGATTCAAGGTCTTCCCGATCTAAAAAAATATTTAACAACATTAAAGAGATCCGTAGACACAATCTCCCAGTAGACTTGGAAGAAGTTGGGAGGGAATCCATCAGGTCCAAGAGCTTTGAAAGCTCCAAAAGAGAAAACATCGACCTCTTTCACTTCTTTCATAGTGACATTCTTAGTTAATTCTTCCAGGTCTTCCTTCGTGATAACATTAGGTATAACCTACAGGAACTCCCCCAATTCCAAATTGTCGACCCTTGAAAGCTCTGGATAATTTGAAAAGAAGGAAACAACCTCATTTGCTATTTCTTCTTCCCCTTCAAGTTTGATTCCATTAGAGGTGGTAAGACATCTGATCCTGTTTCTTCCTCTATGCTTCATAGTAGATTGGTGAAAAAATTTAGTGTTCCTATCTCCTTCCTTAAGCCACTAAATCGTTGATTTTTGTTTCCAGAAAATTTCCTCCTTACTTATTTTGTGTCATTGGGCTCAAAGCTCCCTTTCTTTGATGTAGATCTCATCATTACAATTTCCTGCCTCCATTTGATCTTGGACTTCCTTAATTTTCAAATTTAGGTCCCTCTTAGCAGTAAAGATGTTCCCAAAAGTATATTTGTTCCATCCTTTAACCTTTTCCTTAATTCCTTTTAATTTTTGCATTAGCCTAAACATCGGGGTGCCAACACAAGGTAGGTTCTAGAATTCCTCAATTAGAGATTTAAAGTCTGGGTGAAGGGACCACATGATTTCATACCTGAAGGGGTAAGGTTTTTTAATCACCCTATCATCCCATTCTAGAAGAAGAGCATTATGGTCAAAACCCATTCTAGAGAGGGAGTAAGAGAGATATTTTGCATAATGTTCTAGTTAGAGGAGATCAAAAATCTATCCAACTTAACTTGGATGAGTCGATTGCCTTGCCTTTGTTAGTCCAAGTAAAGTGGGAACTAGTAAGAGGGACATCCATTAGTCCCACCGAATCAAGAAAATTTGAAAGATCCATCATACTTTTAGAGTAGTCAGTTAGATCTCCTTTTTTCTCAGATGGGTACAATGGGGAATTAAAATCACCTCCAAGCATCCATAGTTTATCTTGGTTGTTTGTCATAACTCCACCAATGTTACTTTGATCAGATTGATGATTTTTTCTTAGGTTTATCATTTTTGTAACTATTACATCATTGGTATATTATTGATTTTGATGATGAACAATTGTAGATTGGTGCATTTAAAGGTAGTTTCCTTGCATGATGATGTTAGCATAAGGTATTCACTATTAATGAAAATTACTCAAGCTATCAAAATATTATTTTGGAGGAGATTTAGGGAGGTTTGTGACTATTATGATTTGTTTTCAACTTACATGCAAGTTAATTTATATCATGCTTTAGAGAGATCAATCCATAGTAAAATATTATGACACCCATTGGAGAAGAACATAGAGAAAGTGGTGATGGTCATGGTAGATTCCACGATTATTGTAGGTAGAGGTTAAATTCTATTTGATAGTTATGGGATTTAGATGTTATGAGTGTTATAGTATGTTTCTTACATGGATTAGATGGTTGAATATTGGATATTGTTGTTACCATTTGATGCACATCATATGTTCCATGTATACTATCACTTAACGCATTGTGTGTTTATGGTGCACTATTTTTTATTGGTTTGATGCATAGCTAAAATGATGGATTTTACATGTCCCCTCATAACCATGAGTATTCCAACTCCTAGAATTAGTAGAATTTTATAGAGGAAGTTGGATAAATAACATTTGAAGAGTTTACAAAAGCTCTATAGGTTGATGTTGATTGACTTGAGAATTGGGAAGAAGTGGAAAAATTCGAACTTGTATTGCTTAAGGAAAAGAAATTTAGGGAAGGGCAGAGTTGTCATGTCCCATTTTTAATTTAATTTAATTTCATGAAAATATAATCATTCCAATATTTCCATGGACTAATAAAATAATATATTTAATATTGACTTCTTGGGCCCATTGAAATTTATACTTTCAAAGAATATTAATTGGGGTTGGATTATATTTTATTATTTTATGATGATAGAAACCCAAAATGGGGTGTGGGGTTTTCTTATGAGGAGGCTCGTAGCCTCCAGGTTCAGGTGGTAGTCAATTATTTGTAGCAATTTTTATGGCAACTTGCTTATGGAAGGTTATTGTCTAAATTTGGTCAAGAATTTTGTAATGAGAAAAATAGTTGAGATTCTTTAGAGGTAAAATGATTAAAATAATAGTATTTTATTTATTTTTCCAAGAGAGGGGCGTTTGGATTTGGTTATCTATTTATTTACAAGAAGAATCACATTTCAAAATCTTTTGTCATTTCTACTTCTCAATTTTGCATTATATGAACTTGCAATTTTGTAATATTCTTCAACATGGATGAAAACCCATAGAGGGATTTGGCTTGTGGAAAAAACCTCATGAGTTGTAGGAGTCAAATGATGAAAATCATTTGGTTCAAAATGGCACTCTCATCCAGGGAGTGCAAATGAGCTTCACAAGTTATTGTAGTTCAGCAAGTGGTGGTGAGTATTGTTTGCAATTTTTTGGAGTGTTGTTTGTTCTCAATTTTTGTATGTGTTTCTATTTTCATGTGGAGTGCTTTTGTGTGATATTTCATGCCTTTTCATCATTTCCAAGTGCTGAAAATTTATCTTTCCAATTGGGTATTGTTTGGAAATGTTGCTAGTGAGATACCCATTTTGTATGTTTTCATTTTGAGATAGTTTTTATTGTTCTAAAAATTTCGTAGAAGTTGTGAGGGACTCCTCTCATGGTTTCCAATGTCAATTATTAGTTCTGAGTTATTTAGTTTCATTTGGTTCTTTTTGGCAAAATTCTAGCAATGTATTATTGAAATAATCACTATTTTATTTACTTGAATTATGTTAAATATTGCAGTTTGTGTTTGACTGTTATGAAAATCTTCTTTGATTTAATAATTATATTTATATTAGAAATATAAGTTGCAAGAGTTTTCTAGATCATTTGGTGCAATTGCAATGATGACTACCTTGCTAGTTTGTGTTGATTTTGTATAAAAATTGTATTTTATGTTGAAAAATAATTTCATGAGGGTTTAAGCATCATACTTTTATTTATTTTTGATATAGTTTATGTTATAAATAATTTGGAAAAATATTCTATCCGGGATATTAAATCATGTTATACATCAAATATATAGTGATGGATAATAATGAAAATGGGATATAAAAATGTATCTAAAAAATTGGGTGTACCTAAGGTATCTAATAAAATAGATAGTTTTATTGGAAATGTATAACTAGAGAAGTTTGAAATAGAGAATTAAGGTGTATATTAAATTAGGTTAATTATGTATTTTTGTATGAAAAAAGGTGATATAAGATAGGGATATTGATTGAATCCCATGTGGTAAGAAAAAGGTTAAAATCAAGATAATATGATACTTAGTATTTTATCGATGTATTCACAATTAACCAAAATATATAAATATTTATGTATATTACAAATTTTAATATGGTTCTCAACCCTAGGTCTTTATTCATTGTAGTGATAATTACAACCATCAGACATTATCATAATATTATTTTCATAAATGTTGGTACCAATCCATATGAATGTGCATTATTCACATCATGAGTACACATTTGGCCCATGATATAAATATTATTGTTATATCTAATGAAATTCTCATCAAAGATTTTTCTCCCCATATTCATTGATCATAATTATACATGAGTGTCCACATCTATTGAATCATTATTATGATATCAAGATAATATGATAATAAATACTTTACAAAGATGTTCACAAGAAACAAAAATATATAAATACTTGAGCATATTTTAATTTTTCTATGGTTATCAATCCTAGGTCTTGATTCATGATATTGATAATTACTACCACTATACTTTAACATAATGTAGTGCCCCTTCGTACTTGGCATTTCTTGACATTTGAGTAAAGTTTGTTTGGATGTTTGGTGATGTCATGTTGTTCATTATTATATTGTTTAATTTGATTTTGAAATTATGTGGTAAATTAAATATTATGAATGACCTTGTCTAATCAATTTAATTAAATTAAATCGATTATAAGGTAATTTAAATTGATTAGGAATTAAAATAATAATTAAATATATTGTGTTTTTGAAAAGGTATTATGAGGATATTGATTATTAATTATTAAATTAAATAATGTGATTGAATGTTTTAATGAAAATAAATAAATAAAGATAAATATTATTATCATTATATTTTAATTAGTTATATGTGGAAAGTAATATAATTTTAAATTAAATAAATGAGATAAGATTTTCAAACTGATTGCAAAAGAAAATAAAAGATGGAAAATGAGGAGTACATGCACATGCACAACTCCAAACTAATTTTCAAATTAGAAACTTGTCTTTTTTGTTGATTTTTGGATTCAAAAACTTATCTTTTATTTGGAATTTTTATATTGGTGATTTTGGAGAGATTAGGGGGAGAATGTTATTTTGATTTTTAACAAACAATTGTGCTATGCAATTATTCTCTTTGTCAAGTAAAAAAATACAACTTTGAGTAGATTGGAAATTGTTTTTGGAGAACAGATTGGTGGCTGCGAGAGAGTTCGATTCAACACACCTTCTCCATTTTTGAAGCATTGCATTCTAGGTTGGTGTTGCATTTTTATTTCTCTTTCTCTGTTTGATTTCAAATAGAAATGATTGGTAGAGGAAAATAAATTCTTGAGGAAATTTCTTAGTTTCCCAGTAAATCGCCTTGTGTGTATACCGTTTTCTTTGTGAATCGTTTACATTGGTTTTCATATTTCATATAGGTTGTTGGCAATCTTCTTCTGTGGTATGCATAGACAATTCGCATGTCTAGCCGCAATCTTAACTATTATAAAAATTTGATTTCAGTTATTCCTATCATTGTTTAAGTCGTAGCCTAGTTTAAGAAATTTGATTTTAGTTGTTATCCTAGTGCTGCCTTATCTTGTATACTTTGCATTTTGCCTTATATGTTGTTTTCCTTGAAATTACAGTGGTAAATCCATGCTAATATTTACAAACTTTGATCCAGTAAACCAATCGATTGCATATATATTTTTATGGCTTTCATCTATGTTTTACCATTGCCTTACCTCTATCATTGTTTAAGTCGCAGCCTAGTTTAATAAATTTGATTTTAGTTGTTATCCTAGTGCTACCTTATCTTGTATACTTTGCATTTTGCCTTATATGTTATTTTCCTTGAAATTATAGTGGTAAATCGATACTAATATTTACAAACTTTGATCCAGTAAACCAACTAATTGCATATATATTTTTATGGCTTCCATGACTTCATAATTGTGATGCCTTATATCTTTCAATGGTTCGATCCCTTCCTCCAACGCAACTTTGTTTTACCCTAAGTCTTAGAATATATTTGATTGTATTCTGCCTAATAGTTTATATTAGATGAAATTATGTGGACATCAATGTCAGTTTCTTTAAGCTTTTGATTCATTTAAGCAGATCGCTATTTGACTTTAGATCAATAAGTTATTAGCTGGAAGTTGTTGTTTGAAGCATTTGATATCTCCTTATTACCTAGTAATTGCAAGGTATTGTTTTGTACATGCTTAGTATTTATGTCATCATGTATCATTATGTGGTTCGATCCCTGTAA
Organism: Sequoia sempervirens; assembly: GCA_007258455.2. Lineage (NCBI taxonomy): Eukaryota > Viridiplantae > Streptophyta > Pinopsida > Cupressales > Cupressaceae > Sequoia > Sequoia sempervirens. The sequence continues at coordinate 11,361 of VDFB02387893.1, read as the reverse complement.
AAGGAGTAGAGTTTGGCTTGTGTGCATTTCATAGACATGTGTATCACTTATGATGATAGATTCACTTATGCCTGCTATTCAAATTTGTTTTCATGCAGAGAAGAATCAATTTTTTTATGATTTAAAAATAAGACATGCATTATGCAAAGTGATGTTTTGGCTGCAGTGTGTATCTTTAGGTTAAGTTCGGTTGTTAGGGAAACAGTTTATAGCGGCCAACGCAAAATATGGCCTTTTAGATTTTTATTTCAGCTTTAAACGATTATATATACATATATATGTATGTGGGAATTTGACTATCTTTGTGCTTAAATAGAGGTGCGATATGCTATTTAAGACAACAATTTTCCTTAATTTAAACATATTTAAATACTACTATAACAACAGAGTCTTCTTAATTATATATATATATATAATTGTATGTATATCATGAATTACAATTAAAGGTAATTCATTTATATGCGTATATAGATATCTATATTATAAGATTGCATAATTTCTTTAATTATTTAAATAATATTATTATGGATGTGTAAATAAGTGTAGTGAGTATTTAAAATATTCGTTAAAATTATTACATCAGAGGTGTTAGAGAATTTAAAAGATTTATTTGTTTTATGGTTCCATGATGTGGGTTTTTTCCCTTGTATTAATTTGGAAATGAGGAGACTGTATGTGTGATTTTCTTGTAGTCATGTTGGGAAATTTTGTGGGAACCCGTAGTGTGAGTTACTCTCAATTGGGATTTTATGGGTAGTTGGTTTATTAGGCTTCCAGAGGTTAAGGGGAAAGTTGATTCCATGTTGGATTTTCATATGTGGTTCTTGTGAAGCTCTTGATTTTCATTCTTGTTTTGAGCTCATATGGGTTGTTACCTTGCACCATTGCTTTACTTTTGATGTGGTCTTTGTGCGAGAAGGTTCATGCCTCACGTATGTATATGGTTTTGGTGCTTTATGCAAGTGGATACACCCTAGATGTTATGTGGATGGTCTTGTTGTTAGTAGGGGGAGTGGCTCCCAATGGGGGTCGGTGCACAAAGGGGCGTCAGGGTAACCCATTGGAGAGTTCGTTAACTCAAAGATAACCTAAATAATTAACTGGAGGGAAAGAGTAATTAACACATTAATTAAGATAATTAGATGTATCACCCATGCCTATAGTGCTTTCGTAGGCTAAGGATGGGCTAAGAAGGTCTGGTTGGCAAGATCACTACTTTGTCCTCACGACAGGTAAGTGATTCTGCATGTGTCACCTTATGGGGCCGACGCCTAATGAGAGGCTGTCAAGGTAACCATAAATGGGGGCCAATGTCTAGATTGTCAGGGTAACTCAGGGTGGGGGCCTACATCTAGACTGTCAGGGTAACCCATGTTAGGACCTTGTGATGACACTCCTCCCTAAAGCAACCTTGTATGATTGTTGTTTTCCTTGTTCATGTACCTCTGGAAGTGGTTGTACTTTGTGTTTATTGTTCCATTTGTTGTGGAGTCTTGTTAGCCTTGTTCTCTTGATTGTTTTATGTTGTGAGTCTTTCTTGTCATCTCCTAGCACGTGGGGTGGGCTTAGGGTCCACATGGTCGGGTAGAACATGTTATGCACCCCATTGGGTCCCAGCCAAAGATCATGATGCGCGGAGTTGCACTGTTGTAGTGACTCTAGAGCTTCACCAGAGTTGGATCCAGTAATGATGTTATGTATACATTCAATTCAGTTGTATCACTTTATGTCATTGATGTATCACTCCCATTCATGTTGGGAAGCACTGATTGTACCTTTGTAATCTTTGAAACGACGTAAACTCATATAATAAATGTAATGTATATAGATTCTTGGTATTATTATGTGTTTATTGGTTCATAATATATGATCTTTAATGGTGTTGTATTTGTGGAAATATTTATATTTAAATTCATAAATGTGATGGATGGTTTTCATTTATGTAATGTTATGGATGTACGCATGTTTATTAATTCTATATAATGGTTAAGATGTATACTTGTGATTAGTTAATCATCATTGTGGGATTGGGATTTTGTTAGGAAGTTTTGCAAGTAATGTAGTCATGTTACCCCAAAGGACTAGTTAGATGATGTGTATGTATAGTTTTATTATAAGTGTTGTATGCTAACTTACACTTCCTATTAGTTTACTTTAAGAAAGAATTGTGCTATAATTGTTAGTTATAAGTTGTCCTTTGGGGTTTACGTGGTGAGGCATTACAACTTGGTATCAGATTCAGGTTATCAAACACTAGGTACTCTAGGTTAATTGAGCCCATTATGTTAACCTTGTGCTTAACTCTTGAACTTACGTGTTCCCCTCTAATGTTGCGTAGGAACATGCCTAGGGGTCAGGGTCGCGACTGTGGTAGAGGTTGTGGTGGTGGCCACAAAGCCAACTATTAAAGCTCTTCATCTCAAAGTTCCCATGAGTCTGAGCATGAGGAACAACAGGGTTCCCAGAACAACTCGGGAGGTGAAGGTCAAAATCCAGAGCATCCGGGGTTAGAGGGAGTCACGGTTACTGGGAGGCTCTTGTCCATTTAGGCCCTAGATAGGAAGGAGGAGTGGCGGGTGATTGGGAGAGAGATCACCAAGAAGAAGAGATGTTTTAGCGGTCAGGGATTCCATTGTGCTAGGTCACATGAGAGACCTTTTGAGAGCACGTCCTCCCACATTTGATGTTATCGGTGGAGGACTAGAGGCAAAAACTTGGCTAATTGATTTGGATCGGTGCTTTGCTATGCATCCTTATGGCAGTAATACTAAGGCTAGGTGCACCATCATGCACCTCAGAGGCTTTGCATCCACATGGTGGCGATTAGAAGAGCATAAATTGTACCTAGACATTGGATTAGTGACATGGGAGTTATTTATGGAGAGATTTAGAGCTCATTTCCTATCAGATCACTGGAGGCAGCGTCGGGAAAATGAATTCCACAAACTGAGACAAATGGAAATGTTCATAGAGCAGTATGAGTGTCGGATCTATGAACTCAAGCAATATGTTGGGATCAGTGATGATGAGGGTATGCTAGTGCAACACTTTGTTAGGGGCTTGAATTCCCGAATTAGTGGAGTCCGGGTCTTCGAGTCGAAGACCATGGAGGTAGCTGTAGAAAAGGCTCATCTTGTGGAGGAGAATTTGGCCATGGCTTTAGGAGGCCACACTGGTGTTCAGATTGGAAATGCACCTTCATCTGGAGTTGGTTCTCAAGGTGGTCAATCTCTAGTTGTAGGGTCCTCTAAGGGCCATCAAGCAACCACTAAGGGTGAGCAGCAGCAACATTCCCAGTCGAGACCTGAGAACTCTCAGGCTCAGCATGGTAGTAGGCTTCAGAAAAGGAAGGATCGGAGTTGGCAGAGAAATAAATGTGATTGTTCTGATCAACCAGCTCAAAGTTCACAATTTGTGGTTAGTGGTGGTAGTATTCCGCAATCCAGTGTCCCTCGGGTGGTTGGGTGTATGGTAGAGGCACAAGTTGTTTCTCTTGTGGACAACAGGGCCATATTGCTAGACAATGTCCGCATAGGAACTCTACAGGTTTCAATAAGAGGCCAACCACTTCTGAGCTGACAGTGGGTGATGTGGGTAGGTCACACTGAGTATTTTTTGTGGTTGATGACTATTAGGTTGGGCACTAGGGTGCAATTGTTGAGGCTACAATAGAGGATGGGAAGTTGACTCAGGAGCCCGTGGGTGAGCCCGAGAAGGTTCAGTAGGGTCCTAATGTTGAGATTTCAGTTACATGGGAGGATGTAGTGCCTCTTGTGTTGCTTTCACTACACTAATACTTATTATGTTATGTTATGTACTTTGAGACCTTGTTAGTGCTTGTTTCACCATTCTGATTTGGTTTGGATGACAGTTTATCAGATTTTGATGATTATGACACTATTGACTGATGTTTATGTTATGATGATATATGGAGTTAGTTGTGTATTTGGATTAAATTAGTTATGCTTATCATGTGGACTTATAACTATGCTTGTTGTGCATCTAGTTAGTGATTGTTATATGATGTGATTATGATGTAATTATTGTTACTCGATGATATGGGTATTGTTTGAGGTCTTGGTGAGAGGGATGGTGTAGCATCCCTCGTTTGTGAGCACCCTGCTACGTTGTGATTTCCTCTCACGGTGTGTTTATTTTTTGATATATATATACATGTTGCTTGACAGTGTGTTTGATGCAATTTGCAGGTACCAAACATCGACTCCACCTGCACTGCCAGGTCTGAGTGTGCCTTAAAAGCCCAATAGAAATGATGTGGAAAAAGGAGTTGACAAAGGTCCCCAACCCTTTCCCTCGTCCTCGACAAGGATGACTACCCACCTTGTTTCCCCTATCCCTCTGGTTTGTATTCTTTGTCAATTGTCTCACTTGGTGTCTACCGTTATTTGATTAAATTGTGATGTCATGTGGTTGTTTGTGATGATGTTACTTATAGTTGTGTAAGTTTTATTTTACTTTGCGACTTCCTGGAGTAAGTCAAAGCTTAGGGGGGGAGGATGTAGTGCCCCTCCGTACTTGGCATTTCTTGTCATTTGAGTAAGTTTGTTTGGATGTTTGGCGATGTCACATTGTTGTTCGTTATTATATTATTTAATTTGATTTTGAAATTATGTGGTAAATTAAATATTATGAATGGCTTTGTCTAATCAATTTAATTTAATTAAATTGATTATAAGGTAATTTAAATTGATTAAGAATTAAAATAATAATTAAATATATTATGCTTGTGAAAAGGTATTATGAGGATATTGATTATTAATTATTAAATTAAATAATGTGATTAAATGTTTTAATGAAAAAATAAATAAAGATAAATATTATTATCATAATAGTTTAATTAGTTATATGTGGAAAGTAATATAATTTTAAATTAAATAAATGAGATAATATTTTCGAACTGATTGTAAAAGCAAATAAAAGATGGAAAAGGAGGAGTGCGTGCACATGGACAACTCCAAACTGATTTTTGAATTGGAAATTTATCTTTTTTGTTGATTTTTGGATTCGAAAAATTATCTTTTATTTGGATTTTTTATATTGGTGATTTTTGAGAGATTAGGGGGAGAATGTTATTTTGATTTTTAACAAGCAATTGTGCTATGCAATTATTCTCTTTGTCAACTAAAAATAATACAACTTTGAGTAGATTGGAAATTGTTTATGGAGAATGGATTGGTGGTTGCGAGAGAGTTAGATTTAGCACACCTTCTCCATTTTCGAAGTGTTGCATTCCAGGTTGGTGTTTTGCTTTGATTTCTCTTTCTTCATTTGATTTCGAATAAAAATGATTGGTAAAGGAAAATAAATTCTTGAGGAAATTTCTTAGTTTCCCAGTAAATCGTCTTGTGCGTATACAATTTTCTTTGCGGATTGTTTAAATTGGTTTTCATATTTCATATAGGTTGTTGGAAATCTTCTTCTGTATGCATAGGCAATTCACATGTCTAGCCGCAACCTTAACTATTATGAAATTTTGATTTTAGTTATTCCTATCATTGTTTAAGCCGCAACCTAGTTTAAGAAATTTGATTTTAGTTGTTATCCTAGTGTTGCCTTATCTTGTATACTTTGCATTCTACCTTCTTCTTCTTTTTTTTCCTAAAATTACAGTGGGAAATCAATGCTAATATTTACAAACTTTGATCTAGTAAACTAGTCGATTGCATATATATTTTTATGGCTTTCATCTCTATTTTACCGCCGCCTTACCTCTATGTTTCAACTGAGATTCAATTTATTTATATTTGTTCTTGTTGCTTTACATGCTATCTACATGGTGTTCGCTATTTTTATGCCTTTATAATTGTGATGCCTTATATCTTTCAATGGTTCGATCTCTTCCTCCAGCGCAACTTTGTTTTACCCTAAGTCATAGAATATATTTGATTGTATTTTGCCTAATAGTTTATATTAGATGAAATTATGTGGACATTGATGCCAGTTTCTTTAAGCTTTTGATTCATTTAACAGATCGCTATTTGACTTTAGATCAATAAGTTATTAGCTGGAAGTTGTTGTTTGAAGCATTTGATATCTCCTTATTACCTGGTAATTGCAACGTATTGGTCTGTACATGCTTAGTATTTATGTCACCCTATATCATTATGTGGTTCGATCCCTGTAAAAGGAGTAGAGTTCGGTTTGTATGCATTTCATAGACATGTGTATCACTTATTATGGTAGATTTACTTGTGTCTGCTATTCAAATCCATTTTCATGCAGAGAAGAAATGAATTTTCTGTGATTTAAAAACAAGACATGCATTATGCAAAGCGGCCTTTTGGTTGCAGTGTGTATCTTTAGGTTAAGTTCAGCTATTAGGGAAATAGTTTATAGCGGCCAACGCATAATATGGCCTTTTTTATTTTTATTTTAGCTTTAAACGATTATATATACATATATATGTATGTGGGAGTTTGACTATCTTTGTGCTTAAATAGAGGTGCGATATGATGTTTAAGACAAGAAGTTTCCTTAATTTAAACATATTTAAATACTGCTATAACAACATAGTCTTCTTAATTATATATATATGTAATTGTATGTATATCATGAATTACAATTAAAGGTAATCTGTTTATATGTGTATATAGATATCTATATTATAAGATTACATAATTTCTTTAATTATTTAAATAATATTATCATGGATGTGTACATAAGTGTAGTGAGTATTTAAAATATTCGTAAAAATTATTACATCAAAGGTGTTAGAGAATTTAAAAGATTTGTTTGTTTTATGGTTCCATGATGTGGGTTTTTTCCCTTGTATTAATTTGGAAATAAGGAGATTGTATGTGTGATTTTCTTGTAGTCATGTTGGGAAATTTTGTGGGAACTCGTAGTGTTTGAGTTACTCTCAATTGGGAGTTTATGGGTAGTTGGTTTATTAGGCTTCTAGAGGCTAAGGGGAAAGTTGGTTCCATGTTGGATTTTCATATGTGGTTCTTATGAAGCTCTTGATTTTCATTCTTTTTTTGAGCTCATATGGGTTGTTACCTTGCACCATTGCTTTACTTTTGATGTGGTGTTTGTGCGAGAAGGTTCATACCTCGCGTATGTATATGGTTTTGGTGATTTTGGTGCTTTATGGGAGTGGATACACCCTAGATGTTATGTGGATGGTCTTGTTGATGTTAGGGGGAGTGACTCCCAATGGGGGCTGACGCACAAAGGGGCATCAGGTTAAACCATTGGAGAGTTTGTTAACTCATAGATAACCTAAATAATTGACTAGGGGGAAAGAGTAATTAACACATTAATTAAGATAAGTAGATGCCTCGCCCATGCCTATAGTGTTTTCGTAGGCTAAGGATGGGCTGAGAAGGTCTGGTTGGCAAGATCACTACCTTGTCCTCAAGAAAGGTAAGTGATTCCACATGTGTCACCCTATAGGGCCAACGCCTAATGAGAGACTATCAGGGTAACCATAGATGGGGGCTGGCGTCTAGACTGTCAAGGTAACTCAGGGATGGGGCCCTGCGTCTAGACTGTTAGGGTAACCCATGTTAGGACATGCGATGACACTCCTCTCTAAAACAACTTTGTATGATTGTTGTTTCCCTTGTTATTCATGTACCTCTGGAAGTGGTTGTACTTTGTGTTTGTTGTTGCATTTGTTGTAGAGTCTTGTTAGGCTTGTTCGCTTGAATTTTTTATGTTGTGGGTCCCTCTTGTCATCTCCTAGCATGGGGGGGTGGGCCTTAGGGTCCACGTGGTCAAGTGGAATGTGCTATGCACCCCATTGGGTTCCCAGCCAAAGATCGTGCTGCGCGGGGTTGCACCGTTGCAATGACTCTAGAGCTTCACCAGAGTTGGATCTAGTAATGATGCTATGTATACATTCAATTTAGTTGTATCACTTTATGTCATTGATGTATCATTCACATTCATGTTGGGAGGCACTGATTGTCCCTTTGTAATCTTTGAAACAACGTAAGCTCATATAATAAATGTAATGTATATAGATTCTTGGTATTATTATGTGTTTATTGGTTCATAATATATGATCTTTAATGGTGTTGTATATGTGGAAATATTTATATTTAAATTCATAAATGTGATGGATGGTTTTCATTTATGTAATGTTATGGATGTACGTACATTGTTTATTAATTCTATATAATGGTTAAGATGTATACTTGTGATTAGTTAATTGTTATTGTGGGATTGGGATTATGTTAGGAAGTTTCACAAGTAATGCAATCATGTTACCCAAAAGGACTAGTTAGATTATGTGTATGTATAGTTTTATTATAAGTGTTGTATGCTAACTTACATTTCATATTAGTTTACTTTTTTGAAAAAAAATTGTGCTATAATTGTTAGCTATAAGTTGTTCTTTGGGGTTTGTGTGGCAGGGCGTTACACATAATATTATTTTTCTTTATGTTGGATTGATGCATATGGATGTGCATTGTTCACATTATGAGAACACATTTCATCCATGATTTAAATATTTTTTGAAATATTTATGGTTAGATTTAATGAAATTCTTGTGAAACATTATTCTCTACATAATACTTGATAATAATTATGCATGAATATTTTTTGAGTCAATATTGAACCTTTTGATAGTCTAGCAATGGATGTGAGAGTGGTTTTCATGTCATACATCAAATATAGAGTTATTGGTATGAACAAAGAGGGGGATATACAAATATCTCTAAAAAAATAGATGTATTTAAGGTATCTAATAAAATAGAGGATAGTTTTGTTTGAAAGGTGTAACTAGAGAGAATTTTTAATAGAACATTAAAAGTATAAATTAAATCAAAGTAATTATTTATTTCATTATGAATTTTAAGGTTATATGATATAAGGATAATGATTAAATCTCATATGTTAAGAAAAATGGTAAAATCAAATTTGGGTCCAAACCATATGTGTTGAGTTTTCTAAAGGCCAAGGATAAGGATATATTTAGTCAACTTGTTCACTATAATGTCTTAAATTGATTAATAAGTTGACACATTTATTGACAAGGATTTAAAATAAGTGTAAACCAAGGGGAAAAGTGTGAAGTGTGCACTTTTGGTTCTATATTTTGCCCCTTTTATATGCATGTGAATCTATCATTAAGAATACATGATAATGTATTATATGACAATAAGAAAAATAACACCAATATTTAAAAAGGATAAAATTTAGGGGATGCCCCTTACCCATGTCTTTCATGAAGTTGTAGATATTTAAATCTACAAAAATGAGCACCTTGAGGTATTAGTAGCACCCACACTAACAAGGTAATAAAATAAAACACATCTTGTATTTGCATGAACCCAAATTCACTATCATCATATTTTAAAATGGAATCTTAGAGTTGTAATTGAGTTGGCCCCTATGAAACCATGGATGGAAATAGGTGAAATAAAAGGATATAAAATTGTTAGAGTTGTCAAATAGTAGTTGTTGATAGAAAAACCTTGACCAAAATCTAAGGTTTAATATTTTATCATATGTAGTCAACCTTGATGTGTTGCAACAAAAAGGGAGAACTTAGATATGCAAGAAGTATAAACCAAATTATAATAAATTATACACATTCATACATACACCCATAAGAAGCTAATACCTAAAAAATGCCTAAAAAATCTTGCCTTGAAAGCCCTTCCCCATGGCACGTCCCCTGTGAAGGGTCTGGGGGAAAAGGGTAAATAAAAAAAGTGTCTTGCCCCTACCTCGAGACCTAAGGCCAAAGCCTCTAAGAAAACTAAATTTTGCCTCCACCAAATTGATTCCGACATCGAGATCACTGAAGAAGCTAATACCCCCCATAGATCTAATAGACTGGTCTTTAAGCAGGACAAGGTGGGAAGTCTTAAGGAGGCTTCGGATTCGGATAATGAAAATGGGAGTGACAACAAAAGCCAGGAGAAAAAGGTGGCGGGAGGGGAGGACCAGTCTGTCTCGGTGAGTAACACCTCCCACGTGCCTGAAAGCTTGAAGAAGGGCCCTGCCAGTGTTAATGAGAAGGAAATTAAACCCCGAGCCTCTAATATGGCTGAGGGAAATGCCCCCTTGAAAGAAGATTATAATAAAAAAGAACAGACTTGGGATGAAAATGGCAAGCTGAAAGGGAGAATTGAGAGGCTGGAAAAAAAGGTTCAAGAGGTGTCTCACTTTTCCCTAAAGGTCATGCACAAGTCGGCTACTAGTAGATACTTGTTGCAGAAGGACAAGTCCGCAGACGATGGCGAGGAAGACGCTGGCTTTAAGGAGTTGTTCAAGTTCCTCATGGCGGATTGGGCGACTTCTATTCAGGACAAACCATGCATGGAGGAAAAGAATTAGTCTTTTGGCTCTTTATGTTTTTTGATAGTTTTTCTATGACTTTTAGTATGTATATGTTGTTGTTTGACTGGTTTGACCCCTAGGGGTCTATGGACTCGACTGCTCTGTATCATGCCTGCATGATGGACTCTTTTTATCTTGTGTTTATTGTTGTTTTAGGGTGTTTGTTGTGGGTGATGGCTTGGTTCACTCTGTTGTCACTGTGTTGTTAATGTGTTTGCTCTGGATGGCCTTAGGTGCCTTGTATTGATGGGACAACACCCTTGTTTTTGTTGCTTTTTATATCAAAAACATCATATATTAATATACTTTAATGTCTTATGCATGTCTTATAATTCAATAATCATGCTTATATATATATATATATATATATATATATATATATATATCATGGTGGAATGATTAGGAACATAATATGAGACCTATGTTGAGATAACGTATGGAACTAAACACTTTAATTGCATATTGATTTTAGATTAGAATTAAACTTCCTAACTTAGATTGATTAAATTCTTTATTTATTCTAACTAGAATGCACACAACATTTTAAATTCAATTGATATGATAATTACTTACTCAATCAATCTAATCCTTGTCACAACTATATAACATAACAACTACATGAAACATAGATTAGCTTAGATTCACTAGATTATTTAGTAATTATTTTACTCAATTAATATATTTAATCCATGTTATTCCACACTCTCTCACACTCTTATCTCTCACTTTTCCCTTCTTTATATTTCCTCTTAATGCCTTTTCATAATGTATTTCCATCACATCCTTTCATAATAACTCTTAATTATCTTATTCCTACGAATTTACCTTAATGTTCCCTATAATATTTTACACTTTTATAGCTTATTTAGGCATATTAGAGGTGTTTTAAAGTTATTTAAGTGGCATATAATGGATATATGGGTCTAGAAATGACCCAAATGCCATATGAGGTGCCTCATAGCCCTCTATATCCTGCTTGATGGAAATTCAAGGTGAAACTTGTTGCAATAGAACTTAATAAAGTGGTTTGCAAATATGAAATTA